>QEPC01009851.1:846707-864167 GCA_003113815.1 Sphenodon punctatus | reverse complement strand
TTATTTGTTTTAAACTTGCCACCCATGAGTTTCATGGAGTGTCCCCTAGTTCTAGTACTAGCTGAGAGGGTAAATAACGGCTCCTTGTTTATTAGTTCCACCCCACTCATGATTTTATAGACCTCTATCCTGTCTCTTCGCCAAACTGAAGAGCCCCAACCTAAAAAGCCTCTCCTTCCATGCCCTGGATCATTTTTGTTGCCCTTTTTGGTACCTTTTCTAGTTCAGCTATGTCTTTTTTGAATGGGGCGACCAGAACTGCACACAATATTCGAAGTGCGGTTGCACCATTAATTTGTAGACACACATTATGACCTGTTTTCTTCTCTATCCCCTTCTGAATAATTCCAAACGTTCTGTTTGCTTTTTTGACCGCTGCCGCGCACTGCGCTGTGGATTTCATTCTATTGTCCACAACCACCCCCAGATCCTTTTCCTGAGCGGTAACTCCTAGCTTAGTACCCAGCATTGTGTACGCAGAGTTTGGATTATTTTTCCCTACGTGCATCACTTTGCACTTGTTCACATTAAATCTCATCTGCCATTTAGATGCCCAGGCACCCAGTGTCGTAAGATCCTGTTGCAGTTCCTCACAGTCTGCTCATGTTTTAACTACCTTGAATAACTTGGTGTCGTCTGCAAATTTGATCACCTCATTAACACCCTTTTCCAAATGTAGCCCTGGCTGTGTAGCTACTGACAAGATTATATGGGAAGTGACAATCAGCAAGTCCTTCCTGGAACCTGCTTATGGGCTAGTTGTGCCCCTTCATGCTTAACAGTTAGAAGCTGGACCCAAAGCTTCGTGTTGGAAGGCGACAAGCCCCTTACCATTCCCAGTCTTTCCCCTTTTTCCATTTTAGATTGTAAGCCCCTTGGAGCAGAGGATCACAGCTGTTCACTCCCCCCCCCCCCCCCCGTTTACTAGGGCTATAGAAGTGCTTCTAGCATACAACCTAACAGGTGGGGGGAGGAACTCATCCAGCAGAACCATTAAGAGAATGTGCCACACGCTGTGCCCGTTGAGTACTTTTAGTGTGGGAAAGCCAAGCACTGAAGCTACTTACCGGCTTGCCAGCCAGCAGGGCAAATATTCGCAGCCTTTCCTCGTGGATGAAGCCGTCTGCCTGCAACCGATGCCAATCCACCAGCTGCATGGTGAGGAGATCTCGGACCGGCTGGCTGCCAACCAACTGGGAGAGGAGGAGAGCCAGCCTGTGGTCGCCTAAAGCAAACGTTAAGTCTGTCAGTGAACGGATCGCTACAGAATCCGGGGGTTCTGAAAATCCACTCAGTTGGCTACACAGCCTTCTCGTTAACTGCATAACCCACACGCATTAGGAAGGGGGCAAGAGATACTGTCGGCCACAGGGGGGGGCAAGGAAGATTCATGCGGCGGAAGCCGTAATGCCAACAAACATCTGATATTAAGATGGAAAGGGAGCCAATGAGATCCACTAGCCTGATCTTTCTTATAGCACAGGCCGCTGGATTGTGGCTAGAGTAAGGTGGTGTCTAACCAACTGGAATTCTAGATGAACTCACGCAGGCTGCTGTCCCGTCCACCTCTTCAGTTTCATAGAATCTCTGAGTCAGAAGGGACGTCAGAGTCTAGTCTAAACCCCCCTGCTTGGACACAGGAAGCTGTCCAGCCCTCCATGGCTCTATGCAGTTTACGCAGGACTTCTATGGGAGGCGCCACCAAGAGTGGAGTATTTGGAGGCCTCTCTGTGCGTGCTCTTGCTGTACGATGGACGAAACTTGCAAGACAGCACACACCTCCCCTCGGCTGACCAAGAGGTTAAGCTGATTTGACCAATTTCTGTTGGCGCGTGTAAGCTTTGGAGCTGCCTGCTCTGAAGCAAGTTGGGAAGAGATCTGAAGCTCCGTTGTTTGCACACAGGCTCCACCAACAACTGGTGCACCAGTAAGAGGTTCCCCTTAGTTCTTTTCGCCTCTAAAGTTATATTAGCCTTTCACCCCCAAGCTTTCGTATTTTCTAAGGGATTGTCAGCTACTGAATTGCAGCCCACGCCTTTATAAACAAGAGCTTGTGTTTCAATAGCTAAGAACCACCAGCCAAGCTGAGAGCTAGCTGAATTAGAGAGACTCTGCCTATAGCATGAACCAAGATATTCACCGCGCTACGCCACAGCCAGCCTTGAGCAAGGCCTTTTGTATTAAACACTCAAACTGGGAGTCCTGAGATCCTGTGGGGACAACAGCTGCTCCCTGTCATGGTCTCTAGTATAAATTGTTATTATAAGCATTTATATAGCACCAGCAATGTACCTGGCGCTTTAACACTCAAGTGGCCAGCTCCCCACCTGGAGAGGTTCGCACACTCCTCTGCGTCCGACAGGGCCTGCGCTAATTTTCAAAAGCGGCCCACGGGAGGGTCAAGGCTCCCCATCACCAGATGAAGGCTTGCATCCGCCCCTCAGATCTACAGTTGGCATCTTTGTGTGTAGATGCCCCCTCTAGCACCCCCCAATCTGCAGTGAGGTGTCCCGCTCCTTACCCGATTTCTGCGCTAGCCTACACGCCTCGCTGATCCTCTTCCCAGTCAGGTAGCTGAACACCGCCTCGATGTGACCGTCGTGTTGGCACAGCGAGACTTCCTCTTCGATTCGCTCGGCTGCCGTCTGCGACAGCCAGCGGGAGAAGGCTCTCCGGCGCTCCAGGGCCACGATATACTCGCTGGGCTCCTCTAAGCTGGCTTCTAGCTCCTTCAGGTGGCCCCAAAGCGCCTCACACAAGGTCCACGTCAAACACCAGTGTTTCACCACAGCTGGGAGGACAGGATCGGACAGTCAGTAATGCACAACATAGGGTCATCCAGACACACTGTACAAGGCACTGGATCTTTGCACGTCACCTGCTCCGCACTCCCCAGTTCCATGTTAGCTCAATATACGACCCTGACAGGCTAGCAGGCCAAAGTGATCCCCTGCTTCAAACCTCTCCCAAATCAACTTTGTTGTTATCTGGAAGGACTAGAGAGCTGCCTGCTGCCAGCTCCAGGTGATGAATTCATGGTAACAAACACTTTGCTCACACCAGCTCTGCAGTCTAAGCAAGGGGTTTTGCCACATGGGGACACACTGTTTGGATCATTCATGGACTTGCTTGGGTGCTACAGGCCTCTATGGCTGTTCTAGGGATAGTTCACGGAACTGTGAAGCTGAAAGGGACCCTCAAGGGCTAGCCAGTCTCTTGCCTCAAGGAATCCACCCATCCAAGTCTTTCCCCAAAAACCTCCAGGAAAGAAGATTCTCCCCCCGCTAAACTGTTCTGTTTGCCGTTTTCCCTAGTGTTTAATCATTTAAACCCACAGCTTCTAATCTTGCCCTCAGTGGCAGCGGGGAACAAAGGTTCTCTATCTTCTTGGGGCATCCTTTCAGGCAGCTGCAAACAGTACACACACACTTCCCATTCAATTTCTTCTCCCGTTCCATCAACTCTCTCGCATAGGACTTGTATTCGAGGCCCCTGACCATCCTCTCCCGAATCCTTATATAAATGGACATGCACCACCTACTATTGGGAGACTCACTTTCTATTTCTGCCAGGTCTCCAGAGGCATCCCTAGCCCACTCTGCATACTCGTGGATGGCAGACACCCCTGGATTGGGGGCTATGAGCGGGCACTGCTCATCCATGTGGACAGTGCTGTATTTGAGCTTTATCTCCAAAGGAATAAGGTACAACTGCTGATCTCCATCCGTCTTCCTTTGTTCCAAGCTCAGCTTCTCTACGTGAACCTTAAAAGGAGACTCCGAGAGTCTGGAAAATAGACACACAAACAGCACAAGACAGAGGATTAGGAATGGTTTCCCCATCTATGAGCCCTGTTACTTCTTGGAAGATAGCCAGGAAGGGGGAAGATTCTCTCCTTGTGGGCAATGCAGAAACTGTCCCTACACCTGGATGGAGGACGTCAAGGAGTTCACCAGGAAACCCAATTCCAAGTTCAATCTATACTTCTGTAAGAGCACCCCATTAAAAGAGTGCATTGTACAGATCATGAATTTTACTGTGCACTTCAATCCTGCAACTTAGATCTATTCTCCTGGGGCTTCATCCCTCACTTGAAACCCAAGATGTGGAAGGAGGCGGCACAAGGGGCTCTAGGAATGAATTTCTCTGCCCTCGTGAGAACACAGTAGGGTCGTACCAGCCCAAAGCAAAGGCCCAGAGCCCTCTGCAATCACCTAGGTTCTGTGGCAAGCTAAGTGAAGCTGGGAAGAAACTGTGGCCTCTACACGTAGCCATGATCCATCGCACTCAGCTCCCTATCGGTACCGATCTCTCTGAAGGGAGGAGAGCCCCCTGCAAGACATCACTCACGATTTAGGAGCGACAGGAGTTGGCAAGAATCTGTATTCCGTCGACTCCTTGCAAAGGTCTTCCGACTCGCTAGACCCACTCAGCCAATCTCCGCTGTGGACGAGAGTCCAGTTGGGCCCCCAGCCGACACGGAAGGAGCGTCCCATGAAGAGGGCCATATCCATCAGCAGCTTTCCTTTCCCATAGGCGATGGACTTTTCCAGGGGGACCAGCCCCGGCTGCTGACGGGCACCCACGGTTTTCAGCTGCACCTCGGGGGCTGAGCTAGGGACTGAGAAAGCCGAGGCCAGTGGGGAAAGTCCGGGCCAAGAGGCCGCAGCGGGGGTGTTGCCTAGAGAGGAAGTTCTTGGACTGTGGAGGTTTTGCAGGGTGGCGATGGGTGACAGGAAAGATCCACTTGCCAATTTTGACTGCAGCAGACCACCAACTAAGGAGGGGAAGGGGAAAAAACAAAACAGAAACGCAGATTGAAGGAACTAGACTTGCAAAGACAGCCACTTCCCCCAACAGCATGTAACTACTAAGCAGTGAGGAGGGAATTCCGGAACTGTTCTGGGCTGCAGCATTTTACGGGAGCCCAAGCCAGATAGAGAGGCTGCAACACCTTTCCAACATGGTTGCTTGGAGCAGATGTACAGTGGAGCCTGCTTAAGTCAGAGGTCTCAGCCCAGGTATTAAAAAATTCAACATATGAGAAATTCTGCTTAAGCAGACCTTAAGAAGTTACCAAGACTGAGAAACCTGATGCGAGGCTCTTCCAGAAGCCTTCATTCATCCTCAGAGGTTCATCTTTGAGTACAGCTGGATCAGGTCCACTGTCTGACCCTCTGCAGGTTAAGTCCCCAGCAACGCACCACCAGGGGATCAACTCTTAGCACAAAATAGTTGTCTGCCAGCACAACTGACCTCTCTACTGTGGGCTTGCCTGCCTGAGAGAGAGATCCGGAATTTTCTGCACAAAAATCCAAGACATCCAACAATGCAGCACACATTGCACCACAAGAATCTCTAGGCAGGCGTTTGAAAACTCAAGCTCGCTTACGGCAAAGCTGCAGGGATCTTTCCAATGCAGTGGAAAGAGGGTTTCCCAATCCAAGTTTACCAGCTAATAATGTACACACTCCCAATAAAAGGAGAAGGGACACAGGAATATCTAGGTGGAACACAGGTGCCCCCCCCCCAGAGGCACGTACTGTCATAGGTAGACTTTGACTGGGAGAGCTTTTCGATTAGCTGAAGGTGTCCTGTATGTAAGCAACGTCCCAATGGGACCCCTCTTTCACACTACCGAGCTGAAAAGGAAGAGGTTCCCCCACTGGCTCCTTTGGGAGATGTGCTAGTTTAGTGCCTCAGTTAACCGGGTGCATATTGGAAATGCTCAATTCAAGCCAGACAAATTAAATTCTCCACTTTGATTCCCACCATCAGCTACACGCACAACTCCAAGGAGTGCCGGCATCTGGATTAGGGAGTTCGCCTTTACGTGGGGTCAGCTGCCCGAACTGAGCCCTTGCAAAGCCAGCCTCAGAAATCCATCTGAAGCAATCCCCCACCCCCCCAGTTATTGCTCAGCAAAGGTGGCAAGGGTGCACCGTACCTGACGAGTGTGTCTTCTGTTTGTGCAAGGATGAAATGGGAAGCCTGGGAGAACAGATCTCGTGAGAAGTGTCCATTTTCACAGGCGGCTTGATAAAACGCTGATCTAGGATCAAGTCTAAATCATCTTCATCAACAAGCAAGGATGCTTTCATGATCTGCAGTGAATGGAGAGACAGTTTATATTGTACCACAATCCTCAGCCCTTCATACATTTTTAGCACGGAGTAGCAGCATTTAGTGCAATAGAACAGAAGACCTAGCTGGAGTCCACCCTGAGACCAGCCACCTCCAAGGTAACAACTAGGGGGTGGGTGGGATTTCGCTGCAATAGAAATGCATTGAAGTTTCCTTTTCAAAAGCCAGGGAAAGGAGGTCACTGTGCTCGGAATGTATGCGGGAGCAGGGCCAGGACACTACTTCCCATTGGTTGAAAATTACTCAGAATGACTCATCTTTTAAGAAGTAACTGTTTTTGCTTGGAATGAGTGGTCAAGAATTTCATAGAAACTCATTGCGGCAGATTAACTGCCCTGCAAAGCCAAATGGATTTCCAGTGTGGGTGCTGTAGCCGGCAAGGGTCCCCTAGGCTGAGAAACTGGGGGGGGTCATGGGTACCCTGGCAGTTGCTGGCATTTGGGCACGGTCTGATGTAGAGAGAGAACTGGCAAACCCATCCCTGGAGTCAGCCTGCGTGGTTATGGGGTGCCCCATGCACACAATGGGCTGCAGACAAATGCTGCCGTTCCAAGTTCTGCAGAACGGAACAGTGAGTGGGATCCCAACAACAGCACGAGTTTCCTCGAGGTTTGTGCAATGCCAGAAGTAAGGCCATCGATAACGGGGGCTCGGCCTTTGCCATGGTTTCTCATCCTTGCCCTGATGGCGGCGAGAGGATACCTTCGGGGACAACGTACGTACCTCAACTGGGTTGAAAACATGAATATTTGGGGGAAAACTAGTGCCCCGGGGTACAGGGAAAGTGAAGCAAGCAACAGGGAGCTTGTTGCCGTATCCAAGGTTTGGACACTTGAAGAAGAATGTTTGGCACTCGTCATTTCCTACAGAGATGGCAGCAGTCAGGTGCATCTTTGACTGGGGGGTTTATATGAACCGAGAGGATTTTTCCAACACCACAGAGGACGAGACCATGATAAAACTCTGCGCTGCTTCCTGCCAGTGCACTGCTGAGAGCCGTAGATGCGAGAAACCAGAATGGAAGACCAATTGCTTTCGATCTCAATTGATACTTTCATTTTCACTATAGACGCTCAACAGAGGACACAATTTGCTACTAAGGCTCAGAGTTACGTGCACAGCAACCTGGTTAATTGCATGTAGTCACCAAGGGCGGGCAGGTATAAACCCAGGTTGGGGATGGGCAGGGACACCAGGTGCTGGACCGCCTCCCAGCGTGGGAATAGCCCAGAACAAACAAGCCAAGCTGCTGCGGCTTCTTGTTCTCGTGATCTGCCGCGGCCGTGCATCGTGACAGGGGTGGGATACTGAGACGGGAGGGGGCGGGGAAGAACGCCTGCCAGTACGTTAGGGTGGTCACGCTAAACCGGTGGACGGGGGCTGCAGGCATGCACGTGGAAGACACGCAGAGGCTGCCTGTTTATTAAGCTCTACACGCTAATCCTGCGAGTGGGAGCCGCGCGGACCGAACCCAGACTGCAGCAGGCTGGGGTCTTGTTTGTATTTAGCGTTCTCTAGCACCTCCAGTGTCCCAAGGGCTTTATCTAGTCACCCTCACAACGGCTCGGAGGTAGATGGTTGTTCTTCCCAATTGACAGCCACGAAACCAAGGCTGAGCGCAACTTGCCCAAGGCTGCCCAGTGAACTCCTGGTCTCCCGAGGAGAATCTCATCTGCTAGCCTACGCTGGCTCTGGGTAGACTGGCCGCCTACCAAACACAGGTGGCTAGGTTCCCTGGTTTAAACCAGGGAAGTTTCCCTCCTCTCATACTGGGAGTGCTGTCCTGCTGGGCAGTGAACCTTTACAGCGTCACGGTCTGTAAGCAGCCTGCGGTCTCTAGAGGTGCATTCTGCTTCGGCCATCCTAAGAAGGGCACCGAGTTAGGGCAGGATTTCTAAACTCACGCTTTCGCCAAGCAGCATCTGTCGGAATAACTGGAAGAAGACTAACAGCAGCCACTCCGAAGAGAGAGAAACACAAGGATTCACCTGTAAGACATGGGGGTTTATCCCCAAAGTGGATGCAATGTGCGCTGAAGCCGGCACCAGCTCCTGTTCATCGGCAATGCTCTCCTCCAACACCGAATCCTGGGCAGGTTCCTGGGTGATGTCCGCCATGTCGCTGTCCAGCTCCACAACCCTGCCCAGCTGTTCCACATCTGGGCTCTGCAGACAAGAAAAGAAAAAAGTGGTTAGGCCAACATGGCGCACCGATTCAGAGGCACGAGCTTAGCAGAAAAAGAAGGAAGGCTGGCCTTAGTTTCCTGCAGGAGGAGGAAATTATCCTGTGGTGTCACCTGTTGAGTTATAGGCTACCGACAAAGCGGGGTAGACCCATAGCCTCAGCCCATTATGCAATAAAGGAGTGGCAAGGAGTTAATTCTCAGTATCGCAGGTTAGCCTTAGGCTGCTTCTGCCGTTTACACCAAGGAGCCGTTATTTCAGGTTAAGGTTCATTAGCAAGACTGCAGAGTAGAGGATGAAACAGATACCCAAGCTGGCACCTGCAGGCAACACCTGCATTTATGGACACTGTTTCGAATCAGTACTCCGATAGTGTTCGGGTAACCGAAATTTCGGGGTTTGATTTTCTAGAATCCAGGACCAGAAGACAAAGAGTGGGGACAAAAAAAAAAACAGTAGTTTGGATACCTGAAATTTTCAAGCCAAATTGAGTACCATGAATTTGACAGGTGTATACCCAGCTTTATTTATTTATTTATTAGCCACCCCCTCACGCCTACGGCACCCCGGGGCAGCTTACAACACTAAAAATGACATCATAAATTGTTAATTTTAACATTTAAAAAAAACATCTTCTCCACCCCCACCCCCTCCAAAGGCCTCGGCGAACAGCCAGGTCTTGCAGGCTCGGCAGAACGCCAGCAGACCCGGGGCCAGGCGGGTTTCCTCCAGGAGGGAATTCCAGCGTCGCGGCCCGGCCACCAACAACGTCCACTCTATTGTGGTCCCTGCTTAACCGGGGGTGCCTTCCCGGTAGAGCGCAGGGATCGCTCTGAGACGCGGAGGGCGAGGTGGTCCCTGAGGAATAAGGGACTATCAGCTCTATCGCAGCGCCGCCGCCTCTCTCCCCCACCACCCAATTATCTTGGACGATGGAAGTGCACTGCCAAGGTTTTTCTTCAAAGAAACCTTCCTCTGCTTGCTCGATTAGAAAAACCAGGTCTCGTGTGCCCCCCATTTCATGCCAGAAGACAGTGAATGATGCAAGGACAATGTTTATAACCAGCAAAGCAGCAGCCTAGGACAACCTGCAGGTTGCAAAAGATTGGCCAGAGTTTTTTCCTCCAGCTGCGAAGTCGTAGAAGAGAGTTACAGACAGCATTTTCCTTTCTATCTGATGCAGCGGCCACCGGGAAGGTTATTAAAAAAGTCACAAAAATAGGAATCCGCAAAGCTGTTATAAAGAGGCGCTCTACCCTAGATTAGGACAGAAAACCCCTACAAGGAAAATCCAACAGAAAAAGAGGAACCAGGTTTTATCCTCAATGCTTGAGTCTTACTCAAATGCTTAATCAGGATAAAACCTTTAGAGAGTTGGTTCAAATCTACCACCCCAACTTTCAAATCCTCCTCCTCCTCCTCATTTCTATAGCACTACTGGTTGTACACAGCACTCTACAGATACACATCAAGACAGTCCCTGCTCCAAAGCAGCTTACAATCTAAATCAAGACACAAACAGCTACAAATTATTTCACACACTTAAACCCCGCTCTTCCCGCCACGCGGCAGCCCAGAGCAACTAACAACAATAAAAATACAATATAAAGATATAATATAAAACCATTTAAACATTTTAAAACAATTAACAAAAAGCAGGGGAACACAACCCACTCCACCCACCACCACCCACCCCTACCCCTCTCCCTCGCCAGATGCCTGACGGAACAGCCAGGTCTTACAGTTCCTACGGAAAGCCGGGAAGCCCGGGGCCAGATGGGCCCCCACTGGGAGGGAGTTCCAAAGGCGCGTCCACCAAGAACGCCCTGCCCTGTGTGGCCCCCCGGGAAACCTCCAACATGGCGCCCCCAGATGACCGCAGGGGCCGATCTATAACCCGGGGAGTGAGGCGGTCTCGCAAATACGCAGGGCTCAGGCCGTGTAAGGCTTTATAGGTTAAAACCAACACTTTGAATCGGGTCCGGGAGACTATTGGCAGCCAGTGCAGAGATTGGAGCACTGGTGTAATGGGCTCCCGGCAGCCCAGCCCCACCAGTAGCCGGGCCACCGCATTCTGCACCAGCTGCAGCCTCCGAGCCGTCACCATAGGTTGCCCCACGCAGAGTGCGTTACAGTAGTCTAACCGAGAGGTAATAAAAGCATGGATGATCGTGCCCAGATCTGGATCCAGAACTGACATCAGCGGCCGAAGCCGCTGCACCGGATGTAACTGGCAGAAGGCACTCCTTGCTGCAGCCTCCACATATGGAGATCCAGGCGGAGCTGTGCATCGAGGAGCACCCCCAGGTTCCGAACCTGGGAAGTCAGTGGAGGACAAACCTCCTCAATTGAGGGGGCCGTCATTTCCATCGACTTACCCACTATCACCACCTCCGCCTTGTCAGGATTCAGTCGCAGTCGATTAGCCCTCATCCAGTCCACCACAGCTGTCAAGCACCGAGACAGCCGGGCCTGGGTCGGTTGAAAAAGAGAGGTACAGTTGGGTGTCATCCGCGTATTGATGACACCTCACCCCGTAGTCCCTGATCACCTCGCCGAGCGGCTGCATCTACACGTTGAACAGGAGAGGGGACAAGACAACCCTGCGGGACCCCACACAAGAGGTCTCGGTGTGATGAAAAATTATCACACGAGCACCACCCGCTGAGTTTTCCTGTCAGGAATGAGTGGAAGCATTCAAGAATGATCCCGCCCACCCCTGCAGCCGCAACACCAACATCTCATGGTCAACGGTATCAAATCCAGCCGACAGATCTAATAGGACCAAAAGGGTTGATCGACCCTTATCCTTTTCACGGCGATCATCGGCCAAAGCCAAAGCAGTGTCTTCCTATTACAGGATGCAGGTTTAAGGATATAAAAGGAGCTGGCTAACCAAGTCAGATAAATGGTCCATCTTAGTCCAGTATTGTCACAACCTGATACGGCAGAAGGTTTTCAAATCTGGCTCTTCAAGGTCTCCGGCACGGTCCTCAAGCATGCTATCAGAGTCCCCCCATGATTCCCGGCAGAGGCCTCACCTAGGCGTTCCTGTATCGGAGATGCCAGGGATTGAACTTGGGACCTTCGACATGTAAAGCATGCGCTCTACCACCTGAGCCATGGCCCACCCCTATTCAGTAAGCTTATTTATTTCAGTTAAAATGGGTGAAATCCACAAGGCTATGATAAAGACAAGACCTGGGTTCATGGTTTAAAAGCCATCTTGAAGAAGTGGGCCTTTAAGGCAGGACTTGAATAAGGACAGGGAAACAGACTGACACCACGTCAGGAAGTTTGTTCCAAGCATATGGTGCAGCAGTGTGGAAAGCATGGAGTCGGGAGTTGGCGATGGCAGAGAAGGGCACAGATAAGAGCATCTTGCCCGATGAGTGGAGATCACAAGGAGGTGTGATGGGGAAGATAAGAGAGGAGAGTTACTGAGGAGCTGCAGAGTTAAGAAACTTGTAGCTGAGTAGGAGAAGCATTCAAATGGGGCACCTGCTCAAAACAGGCAAAGCTGAAGCTCAAATTCTTCATGTTTCTACAGTAAAGTAGCACCACAAAAGCATACATCAAGAGTGTGAACTCCTTAAGACGAGGAATGGTCTCAAGTCACATGCATGCACATGCGTAACAGGTATCGAGATTTTGACTTCTTCAGGATTAAAAAAAGTCATTGCTGCGGGTCACACCTAGCAAAAGACCAATTAGGGCAAATGCAAACAACAGCTCTGAGCACTAGCTTGAACTACATCATGCTTGGTCCTGCCCCGAGGCTAGAAACCGCCCTTACTAGAACCCGTCTTGTGACCCACGTCATCACAGCCCAGTACATTCTGTTTACTAATCCAGATGCCCACTGTGCTGTCACTAGGAGGCAGAGCATTAGAAATGAGCCCTCGGTTTTGACAGGAACCTTGGCACTAATCCTCACATTTCTTGCCATTCCTATATGTTAATATTCAACGACTGCTCATCGAGTTGGTTTGTAGCCTAGATGTGATGTTTCATGTTTCCGTCAGGCAATGGTGCAGCCTGGAGGAACGTGGTAGGACTGGCAGCTTAACCCCTCTCCCCAGGTCACTTATATTGGGTCATCTTTGTGTCACCAATTTAGTCTCCACGTACAGTACTTAATTTGGTTTTAAGACGAACACAAAAACTGTGGGCCAAGAGCCTACAGCGGTGCACCTCTAAGGGTGGAAGTAAACCAGACGATAGCCCGTTCGCCTTCACCAGGCACATTCCCGCCTACCCGTTTATTAGACTTCTGCCGTGCGGCCTCCATGTGGTCCCCACAGAGCCACCACTCATGGCAAAATTCAGGGACATAGTGGGCCGGTCAGGGCTAATGGGTGCCCACGTCCTGTCAGTCAGGTTCGCCCACAGCTTCGCTGCCATTCAGGTCTGCCAGCACCGAGAGTCTTGCCTAGCACGCCCGGACAGCGGAGACGCGGGAGTGGTCGTAATCTCCCTCTCCATCTCTCAGCTGAGACACAGGGAAGGAGATCTCTAGCGCGCCTCTCAGCTGACGAGTGGCACTAGCTCCACTGGGGGAAGCTGCCACAAGCACATGAAACATGGGCAGGGGGCTGCCTGTTCATTAGGCTGGATATGTTAAACACGTCGTTGAGGGCCGAAGGCTGCATGGATCAAACAGACGCCACCGGACTATCATCTTGTTCAATTCCACGCTAAGAGAACTGCTATTTAACTAAAACCTCCAGGAGGCACCACTGGAGTATAAATATTACTGAGAATGGAGGTCACCACAGCACAGTTAGATGCATTTCTTTCTAATTTCAGCTGGTGACAACACACCAGACCAGGCCGCAGGCAGGCAAGTATTTTGTTTTTATTAAGGTTTCCTGGCCCAGTGTCTCAATGCACTACGAAAAAGGGTTTAGGACACATTTAACTGCTTCATCCAGTCCAAAATTTAAGCACGGCAAGACAACTAAAAAGCCACCTATCGCTCAGAACCAAGTCCTATTTCACCGACATTTGGTTTTACTCCTAGCAGATCTAGTTCCTACTTTTGTCTTCCCCACTAAAGCCTGCTCTGCTCCTGCCCTGCGCAAGGAGAGCTAGCAGGCAGATGCTTAAATCGATTGCACCAAAAGCATACGCCCAACCTTTCTCCACTTATTACGTTTTGATTCAAGGTTGGGTTTGATTTTGTTTTTTTGAGGGCCACAAACTACAGTTTCACTCAAGTCCCTGGATTTAATCTTAACAGTTCAGTTATTTTTATTATTTTGTTTGTAAGACTTTGGCTGTTCGCCCAGGCCTTCGGAGGGGAGGGTGCAAGGTTGGTTTTATTGATGTTTTAAAATTGTGTAGGTGTGGCTTATTGCTGTGGATTTCATTATTATTGGGGGATTTTTAATATTGTAAGCCGCCCCGAGATGCCGTTGGCATGAAGGGGGCGGCTAATAAACCTAATGAAATAAATAAATATAATATAAATAAATATGGCTCCTCTAAGTGATTAGCTAAAGAATTACTGTCATTTAGTGATCTGGGTTGGGTTTTTCCCCCTTTGAATTTTTTAATTAAATAGTCCCCTGCAGAAAAAGGCAGGGGTCATCTTTTGTTCCCTATGTCGCTGTGCATTGTGGGAGAACCACAAGAATTAAGTATTTGCATTCAGAAAGGACGACACTCATTCAGGAAATATTTTATTTTATTTTAAAACTTGGGCAAGAATCCCCCCGGGACATTTTACCTGTGTTTCCAGCACACATGGCAGCGGCATTCTTGGACAGCTCTATGCATGCTGGGAACCAGGAAGCTAGTCCCAATTAATTGACCCCACGGAGGCCAAGCCAAACATTGGGTGGAACTCTACAGCAGTAGCCTCCTCAAGAACAAGCCCCCAAAGCCATGCGCCAATGTAAATGCTAAAGGTATGAATCCGATTTAAGACAGCAAAATGCGCTTGAAGTCTAGTGAAGCAAGGAAATGCAAGATGCTAGACAGCCTTACTAGGCCTCCCGCATGGAGTCTATTCTCAGGACCCTTGCTGCCTCCTCTCCACCTTGGACTCTCTCCTCAAGCCCCTCTGTCCTCCTCCTCTATCTTCCCTTTCTGCTCAGGACCTCACTTCCTTCTTCACCTCCAAGGTAGACAAGATCCACCTTGACACTGCTTCGCACTCCTCTTCTTAGGCTGCCCGGACATGCGCGAGAGAAGCCACGGCAGATCCCCGTTCACACCAGCTCTTTTCCCATCGGCCGACTCCTCTGTGCTGCCGCGTCTTCCCTCGCCCCTCGCGCTGCCGCCACTGCAGGTGGGAACGCAGCCTTACTCCCTCCCCTGTCCTCCTTCCCTCCCACCTCCCTTGAGAAAACCTTCTCCCTGCTCTCCTCCTCCAACCCTTCCACTTGCCCCCTTGACCCCATCCCCTTCCAGCCTCCTAACCTCCATTGCTTCCACTGTTGCCCCTTCCCTCCTGTACATCAGCCTCGCCCTCTCTACCAGCTTCTTCCTCCTCTGCCTTCAAGCGCACCACAGTCTCTCCTATCCTCAAAAAGTCCACTCTTGACCGCTCGGACCCTTCTAGCTACCGTTCTCACTCCTACCTTTTGCTTCCAAGCTTCTTGAATGTGTTGTCTACTCCCGCTGCCTCAACTTCCTCTCCACCAACTCCTCCCTCGACCCCCTCCAATCTGGCTCCCGCCCCCTTCACTCTACTGAAACTGCTCTCGTTAAGATCACCAACGATGTTCTTGTGCCTAAATCTAATAGCCTCTATTCCATTCTTGTCCTCTTTGACCTCTCTGCTGCCTTCGATACTGTTGCCCACTCACTCTTGCTGGACTCACGTCACTCCCTTGGCTTCTGTGGCTCTGCCCTCAACTGGTCCTCCTTCTACCTCTCTGACTTCAATGGTCTCTCTTGCCAATTCCACCTCTTTTCCCTTCTTGGTCGGGGTTCCCCAAGACTGTGTCCTTGGTCCTCTCCTTTTCTCTATCTACACCCTGTCCCTAGGCAAACTCATTGCCTCCCATGGCTTCCAATACCACCTCTATGCTGATGGCACTCAACTTAGTCTCTCTCCATCTGTTCAAAGTCGCCTCACCAGCTGTCTCTCATATCTCTACCTGGATGTCTCAATGTCAATTCAAACTCAACATGGCTAAAACTGAACTCATCTCCCCCCTCCCCAATCCTTAAGAACATAAGAAGTGCCATACTGGGTCAGACCAATGGTCCATCTAGCCCAGCATCCTGTCTCCGACCGTGGTCAATCACGGTGGCTTGGGAAAAGCACCCAACAGGTCACAATGGGGGATCCATTCCCTGTTTTCCCCCAGCTCCCGTCATGTTCCCTGATCCTGTCTGGTTAATAGCTGCTAACGGACCTGTCTTCCAGAAACTTGTCCAAACCTCTTTTACACTCAGCTCTAGTACTGGCCCTTACCACAGCCTCTGGCAGTAGATTCCACAACCAGCTGTTTATATAGACTGAGTGAAACAATAGCTTGCCACCCATGAGTTTCATGGTGTCCCCTACTTCTAGTACTAGCTGAAAGGGTAAATAACTGCTCCTTGTTTATTAGTTCCACATCACTCATGATTTTATAGACCTCATCCTATCTCCTCTCAGTCGTCTCTTCTCCAAACTGAAGAGCGCCAACCTACCAAGCCCCTCCTCATACGGGAGCCCTTCCATGCCCTTGATCATTTTTGTTGCCCTTCTCTGTACCTTTTCTAGTTCAGCTAGGTCTTTTTTAAGATGGGGCAACCAGAACTGCACACAATCTTCGAGATGCAGTCGCACCATTGATTTGTGTAGAGGCATTATGACCTGTTTTATTCTCTATTCCCTTCTGAATAATTCCTAACAGAGTTTGCTTTTTTGACTGCTGCTGTGCACTACACTGTGGATTTCATTGTATTGTCCACAACCACCCCCACCAAGATCCTTTTCCTGAGCGCTAACTCCTAGCTTAGTACCCAGCATTGTGTACGCATAGTTCAGATTATTTTTCCCTACGTGCATCACTTTGCACTTGTCCACATTAAATCTCATTTGCCATTTAGATGCCCAGGCACCTAGCGTCGTAAGATCCTGTTGCAGTTCCTCACAGTCTGCTCATGTTTTAACTACCTTGAACAACTTGGTGTCGTCTGCAAATTTGATCACCTCACTCTTAACACCCTTTTCCAGATCATTAATACATACAGTAAACAGCACCGGTCCCAATACAGATCCCTGAGGCACACCCCTTTTTACATCGTTCCATTGTGAAAACGGACCATTTAGTCTAACCCTTTGCTTTCTATCTTTTAACCAGTTTCTGACCCATAGCAAGACACTACCACCTCTCTCATGAATATTTCACTTTCTCAAGAGTCTCTCGTGAGGAGCCTTATCAAATGCTTATTTACACCCTCAAAGAAGTCCAACAGGTTAGTGAGGCATGACTTACCTTTACTAAATCCATGTTGACTCTTCCTCATTAAGCCATGTTTGTCAACATGCCCTGTAATTCTGTCCTTAATGATGGTTTCCACCATTTTGCCCGGCACAGACGTCAAGCTTACTGGTCTGTAGTTTCCAGGATCACCTCTGGATCCCTTTTTAAATATTGGGGTTACATTTGCCAGCCTCCAGTCCTCGGGTACAGTGGCAGATTTTAGTGACAGGTTACAAATTACTAACAGTAGGTCTGTGATTTCATATTTGAGTTTCCCTCAGAACTCTGGGGTGAATACCATCTGGCCCTGGTGACTGGTTAGTATTCAGTTTGTCAATTTGCCCTAGAACATCCTCCAACGTCACATTGATTTGTAACCGCTCTTTCAATTCATCACCCACAAAGCAAGGATCCGGCGTGGGTACCTCCCCAAAATCCGAGGCAAAGAACTCATTCAGCTTCTCTGCAATGTCCTTTCCCTCCCTGAGCACCCCTTTTACTCCCTTGTCATCTAATGGCCCAACTGACTCCCTAGCAGGCTTCTTGCTTCTGATGTATTTGAAAAAGTTTTTGTTGCTTGTTTTTGCCTCTCTAGCAAGCCTCCCTTCAAAATCTCTCTTGGCCTGACTTATTAGCACTTTACATTTACGTTGCCAGTGTTTATGCGCTTTCGTATTATTTTCATTGGGACTAGCCTTCCATTT
>QEPC01009851.1:809153-845795 GCA_003113815.1 Sphenodon punctatus | reverse complement strand
CCTCACCACACGGACCAGCCAGCCATCATTCTCGATGTAACCAAGCCAAGCGCGTGCACCTGGGACCTCGCATCCTTGTGAATGTTACACTCCTTGTCTCTCCCTCTGTTCCCCTTCCTTCATCTCCCCGTCTCTCAGATTGTAAGCCCTAGGGCAGGGACCGTGTCTATTCAATTAATTTGTAAAGTGCCAGGTACATTGCTGGCGCTATATAAATGCTTTCTAATAAATAATAATGCTGCCTCTCCACAGGGGAATTCAGGTTTCTTTGGCAGGTTTAATGACTTACAGGCCCTTTTAAATCAGGATACAAGGTCTGAGAAAAGAAGTCTATGTAAGTGTACTGATGGCCACGAGACAGCGCTACACTCAGACCATCCTGGGAAAAAGAACCCACTATCCAGGCTCCCAAGTTCATCGCCTCCCTGCTTGAACAGGTTCACACCGGAATTAACTAGACAACATGGCACCCGATTTCTGCCCTTGAACCACATGGGGTGCAGCCGGACGAGACGGGTTGGGGAGGCTCCCGTGCTTTAGGCAGCCTTCCCCTCCCTAGGCAAGCCCGCCACGCAACGCAACGCAACGCAACGCAACGGCCGGCGTGCCCAGAGCCAGACAGATGTCCCACCCCCCTCCACTTACCCCAGCTGGGGTACGGCTCTCCAGTGCGAGCCAACTCGTGTGATGGGGGTGCACTTGCAACGCTGCTGGGCCGTGAGCAGCAGGCACTAGCGCCCGTCATGCTTGGCCGTGTCACAAACGGGCGCATGCTCAGTCCAGCTGGGCTGATTTGGGGGGGGGGGCGGGGAAAGCTCAGAGGAGCGCACATGCACCCTACTCACCACCTCCAAAAGGAACAGCTTTTGGGGGAGGGAGGGCCCAGAAAAGCACACAGACACCAGCCTCTCCTGCCCTAATCAGCTGTTTGTCGGGTGGATGGGGGCGGGGGAGGAGGCAGAGAGCCTTCACCCTTCCCAGGCTCCCCTCTCTCTCGATCCACCGAACTGACAGCTGATTGGGGGGAGCTGGAAAGAGGGCACATGCTCTTCCCAGTCTCTACTTCCCCATCAGCTGTCAGGCAGGGGAGGAGGAGGAGGAAGGAGTGTGCACCCACCCCTCTGCCCCCCTCCCACCGCTGCCTATCAACAGCAGGTCCAATCCTGCACCTCAGCAAGAGTCAGAGCCTCCAGACCCTGGCTGTGGTGACTGCTCCGAGGGGCTGTCCCACCCAGCTTCCCTGCCGCTGTGTAGCCAGTTCCCCATGCTTGCCCCAAAGTGTGCGGCGGCAACTGCCCGGCACGGAGCTGCGTGGGGATCAGGCCCCTGCTATTAATTATTATTATTATAAGCATTTATATAGAGCCAGCGACGTACCTGGCATTTTACAGAGAATAAGATAGACACGGTCCCTGCCCAAGAGCTCACAATCTAAAGACAGAGGGAGGGGAGACAGGGAAGGGGGAACAGAGGGAGAGACAAGGGATGAGGCATTCATGAGGATGCGAGAGCTCAGGTACATGTTCTTAGCTTGGTTACAGTACAAGATTACCTCGACAAAGACACCTTTGGCTTAAGAAGCTTGTAAAGGGGACATTACAAATTATACTCAAACATTAACGTTACAATTTACTGTATGTTAAAGCAACTATGAAATATCAGACCAAGCTATACGTTTTTCTTTTCGAATTCATTAATATTTTTTTTTATGACCACTGAAATTAAGCTGCATGTGTGTGGTACGGCGACTGAACAATACTTATACGCGATGAGGAATGTATAAAGTTTAATTTTAGTTAAGTCATAATTATTTTTTATTGAGGGTGAAAAGAAAAACGTATAGATTGGTCTGATATTTAATAAAGCTGCATTAACACAATTGACTGTCATGTAAACATTTTAGTATAATTTGTAATGCCGCCTTAACAAGCTTCTTAAACGGAAGGTTTTTTTGCCTGTCTGTTGAAACGTAATCGTTTTGTTAACGCATAAGCTGGCCCCCAACACAAGACCACAGCAGGTGCATGCAGGCACTCACCCATCCCCCCCACATGGAACCACCTGTTTCTTCGCAGGTTTCTCTGTGCAGGGGTGATGGGTGGAGGTGCGTGTTACACAGGAGCGCACAAGCAACTGCTTTCGTACAAGACACACCCACCCATGCCACTGCGTGGGTGTGTCTCGTATAAAAGAGGTGTCGGTCTACATGCGCAGCCAAGGACTGCTGTGGACTCCCATATCCAGGAGCTGGATTCGGATGAGACTACCAATTGCAAGACGTGTTCAGTAAAGAGTTATTTCCTACACAAAGGGGGGAGAGATGCAAGTATCAGTCTCTTTTGGGTTCCACTGAGGGACTAGTGAATGTAATAAGTTACCTCTAGAGGTGGTGCAACATTTGGGCATCTTAGGAGGGAAGGTACTTCTCCTCAAAGCAATCTCCTTCGGTCACTTCATGAACACAGCCAATTCCAACACCAACACCCAAGGAGGAACCCTGTCAAAAGGTCAATTTGGTTCTGCCCAACTGATCTCTGGGATACACTTCATGCCCACCAGCCTTCTGGGAGGCAGAAGTTAACAGCAAGCCAGCTGATCTGCTGTCACTGGATGTGCACATGACTGCAAGGTAGGAATGACATGATGGATTTAAAATGTTATGTCCTTTTAAAAAAAAATAATGCTTCTCTTTGCTCCCACCCCCACCCCCCGATGACACGCTTAGAACAAGCCGCAACAAGGCAGCTAGTTTAGGGTAGATCTTTACACCTTGCACTCGGATGAACGACACCTTGATAGGAGAAACTTAGAGCTTGGCTGTTCAAATTTCTTTGGACACACATTAGGGAAGACATTTCTACTTCACTAGTGCCAAGACATCTTCCTAGAAACTACTTCCATACTAAAACATTTCCTAAATGTAGCAGTAGTGGCATCAACTACAGGCATTTCCAGCAGTCACCAGGTTAAGTCTAATGTTTTAGAAGACAAATTGCCAGCGACAAGCAATTTTTATAGCCGTGATTTATTTAAGTTTATATCATGCCCTCCCCTGAAGGATCACTATGGCAGCAACATGAAAAAAAAAATCCCCTACCAACTTCTACCCTCAATTCCCATCCTCGCCTGGCAAACGCTTAGCCCAAGAATGCAGCTCACTACTTGGTCTCCAAGAATGTAGTGCACAGAAATTCAGAACAAAAACACCTACCCAATATACCGTGCAGTCAAGCTTGTAAAAATATATGGACACGTTTTAATAAAACTAGACTACGTTCTTAAAATACTGAAGTCTGCATGCAGAATGAGGTATGAATACAGTAACAAAAACACAGAAGGGTCATTTGGTTTTGGTGCTGGAGGCAATATGGTCATGGATTATATTGCACATATCTGATAACATGAACAGGGACATGTTTCCTTCTATCATCGACACAGGAGTGCCATATTTTAAGCCCAAGTCCAAAGCAGAAAGAATGATCAGCTTACAAAGAGTATTTCAAAATCAAAACCAGAGCACCCACCTCACAATCCCTGCCAGCTTCACACCAAACATTGTAAAGAAAGGATAACATTAATTTACCAATTTCAATCCCACCACTCCCAAACGGCTCAGGGGAGCTAACAAAACCATTAAAACAAATCGGCATAGAAAGCCCAAACCCCCAACCTTTCACCCCACCCCCAAAAACCTCCACCCGATCCCCACCCATAACCCTCCCAACCAACCCCTAATCCCCCACCCACCAAATGCCTTTTTAAAACAAAAATGTTTCACACCACCTCCAGAAGAGGTTTAAGTTCACGCCTAAACAAGCCTCTAAGGGAAGGGAATTCCATAAAATTGGAGCAGCGACCAAGCATGTCCTCCCGTAGCAGGTGGAACCTGCAAGAGGACGCTCCCAGACGACCATAGGGGGCCACAACGGGACGTGGTAGGACAGGCCCAGGCTCAGAGATGAAGGGCCTAGGCCATTGAGGGCCCTAAACATGTCAAGTTGTTGTTTTTTTTAAATAGGTCTTGCAATCTCCCTCAGGAGACTAGCTGTACCCGCATGATCTACATAAATGTGTTTCTAAAAATGCTGGGTTCTTCTGTTTCCAAGCTCTTAGGTACAGTAACAGCTCAGTCTTAAGGCCACTGGTTATTCCTCAACAATCACTTAACGGATTCCAATCACTGCCCTTGTTCTACCTGAGATGGAGGCGCTGGCTTGCCATTCAGAGCCATCTGCTGGGGCACCGACTGTCCCGGGGGGGGCACCGTTGCAGTTTTTAACTTCTTTGCATCCGTTTTTGATGGATGCTCCTCCTCTTCCTCATCAGAATCTTGCAATCCATATTTTGAGAAGTGAGACACCTGCACAGAAATAAAGCCACAGGGTTACAAACGTGAGCACAGATTTAAAGGCTACAGGGGAGACTGGGGCTCAGTTTTGTTGAACATAGTTCACTGCTACAGCTAAGCATGGATTGACTGAGTTCACACGGTCAAGCCTGGTATAAAATAAGTGAGTGCGCGCGCAAGAGGAATCTAAGCTTTACCTCAGGAAGCGACTTTGGAAAAGTTGCACTACTATTCAATACAGGAAGAATGATCTGCTTCATACTCCCCCAATGACTTAAAATGGATTGGGGAAAGATCCTTAAAAACTTAGAGCCAACCACATAATGTACACAAGGGTAAGGAAATGGAATCGCATCCCACATTGGCTTTATAAGGAAGCTCCAGCCTTCAGTTCTCCATAGCTCTCTCCACAACGCCCCATTTATAAACATTTAGGAATGAGCTGGCATTACCTTAAATACCCACGAGCCGGTCTCCGGGCGGTACTACTTGAACTGAGCACCTTGCTTGCGAGAGACCGCCTCCAGCCTGCCCTCATAGTTCATTTCCACAAGTCGTTCCGGACTCTTTATCAGGCAGCGAGAGGTTTTGTCAGTCGGCCAAACGCCATCCAAGGTGACTTCGGCCCGTCTGTTAAATGGAGACGATGGATCATGAGACCAGACGTACAACACGAAACCAAACAAGGCATACCATGTTAGGCACAAACTACCAGGCCCACCAGAGAGCACATGCAACTGAAAGAGCCGCCCCTCTCAGAAGCACTGGCACTACCTGCTATGAACCTCACCCTGCTGGCTGAGCTCAGATGTCACATGCTGTTTGGGGATCCGTCCCGTGTTACACGTGTGACCCTATGTTTCTCCGTGGCAGGATCCTTCCGCCATCACACCTTACATTATCAGGCAACCAGGCCTTCGCTGGGGTGGTCTGAATGTGGGAACTCCCTCCCGCATCGCCTCCAAAAAGCACCTGGAAACTTTTTGTTGTTGTTCTCCAGGTGCTTTTGGAGAATCCACTGCTGGTTCCCATTCATGTGTTTTTCCTCCCCCCTTTTAAAAACTCTTAAAAATGGATTTGAATGGACTATAAGTTATGGTGCTTTATTTTATTTTTAATGTTTTAAAGCAAGTGCCATTCAGCACAGGGGCACTATACAATTAAGATTACTGCTACTAAACAGCAAAAATAATGATGAGATAGATGATTATCAGTGAGCCATGAGACGGCACACATAGTAAAACAAGGCCTATACATCAATAGCGGATTTACAGACTACGGTCACTAATCCACACCAATGTGACCACACTGATGGTGTCCCCAACTCAAAAAAGATCTAGTAGAATTGGAAAAGATGCAGAAAAGGGCAACAGACGTTGTCGTCGATATGAAAATGCTTTCGTACGAGGAGAGGCTGGAGAGGTCGGGGCTCTTCAGCTTGGAGTGGAGACAACGAGGGGATAGGATAGACGTTTATAAAATCATGAGTGGGGTGGAAGGAGTAAGTAGGGAGTAGTTACCCTCTCAAACAGTACTAGAACTAGGCAAAACTCCATGAAGGTAGCTGGCAACAGAAGTATTTTTTTCCACAAAACGCAGAATTAATTTGTGAAATTTGTTGTCAGAGGAGGTAATCAAGTCCAGTAACAGGGCTGGTTTTTTTAAAAGAATTGGGTAAGTTCTTGGAGGATAGGTCCATTAACGGTTATTAGCCGAGTACGTTGGGAGATGTAGCCTCTGTCGGGAGCTGGAGTGAATCACTCTTATGACCTGATGGGTACTTTTCTGAAGTGACCAAGAATACCCACCGTCGGAGACAGGATACTTGGCTCAACAGACCATTGGTCTGACCCAGCCTGGCACTTCTTATATCCATACCTAGAGACAAGCCGTGAAGTCTGACTTACCTATTCAATCCCTCCCCAATAGGAGGCTTCTGTTCATCGTCAGGATAGACGATGACTTCTTTCCTGCGGATGTGGACGATATCATCCAGGTTTAAGTTAGTCAGGCTTACGTCGCCTTCAAAGTAGATTGAACCGTAACCTTGGACAAACAGACCAAACAGTAAGCCACGCCCATGCTGCATTTCGGCTAAGAATATCAAAAGCTGTGAAAACCCAGGACCAGACAACTCTGGTGAGGTCTCCCATGAAGCATTCACAATTTGTTCAGTTAATCTTAAGAGGTCCCTCAAGTCGCTAGGCCATTTTATTATCCACCTTCAATTACTACTGTTAAATCCAACCACCCAACGAACTGATTAAGGTCTCAAATCTCCCATATGGTAAAAGGCACAGCAATTGCTTCATCCCATGAAATAAATACGACTGCCACTGGGACGGGAAGGGAAGCTACGTCAAGTGTTACAAACTGTAGGAGAGAGAAATACCAACAGGAAAAAGAGGGACTTTAATCAGTTTCCCTCATGCCTGCTCTGCAATAGCGAGGACTGAAAACCTACACGCTAGGATCTTTCAGTCGCGGGGTAGTGTCGAGTTTAGTGACACACACCTTGCGGACGCTTTAGCTGCACTTAAATTTTCCAGGCCAGACAGTTGTTGTGTGTTAAGGTAAAGTCGTGCGCACCTTTTTGCCTTAGGAAAGTCAGTGCCAATAAGATTCACACGTTAAATTGATCCTCACCTTTTCGGCCAATGGTGAAGTCTGTCACAATACATTCTCCTCTGTCACTGGTCAGTTTAGCTAGCTCCTCCATCGATGGGATAGTGTAATAGCCAACTCGCGTTAAGACAATTCCTAAAAGAGAATGAAAAGGTGGTTGAAGGTGGAATCTTCCATCTATTGAGTTCAGAAGGTTTTACCGACCGTTTTTTAAGGAAGGTGAAAGGGGGTGGGACCCAGAGGAAGCAGGAACAGAAAGCAAGTACATGACAAGCCAACAATAAAGCAGCAGCAGCAGCCAGAGCACACACGTCTACTTTAGACTTCATGTCTGTTCTCCTCCTACCTCTCTGACCGCTCCTTTAATGTGTCTCTCTCCAACTCCGCCTCCTCCTCCTTCCCCCTCTCAGTTGGTGTTCCTCAAGGCTCTGTTCTTGGCCCTCTCCTCTTCTCGATCTATACTTCATCCTTAGGCAAACTCATTGCCTCCCATGGCTTCCAATACCACCTCTATGCTGATGACACTCAACTCTCTCTCTCGTCCCCCCTCCCCCCCCCTCTGTTCAAGCTCGTCTCATCAACTGTCTCTCTGACATCTCTACCTGGATGTCTCAACGTCAACTCAAACTCAACATGGCTAAAACTGAACTCCTTATCTTCCCCCCTCATCCTTCCTCTCCTTCCTCACTGTCAATAACTATTGATGGAGTCAACATCTGGCCTGTCCCCCAAGCCCGTAGCCTAGGCTTCATCTTTGACTCAGCCCTTTCTTTTAAACCCTACATTGACTCTGTTGCTAAATCCTGTCGTTTCTCCCTCCATAACATCGCTAAGATTCGCCCTTTTCTCTCTGTCTCGTCTGCCAAAACTCTTGTTCATGCTCTGGTCATCTCTCGCCTCGATTACTGTAACCTTCTCACTGGCCTTCCCCGGTCTCACCTTTCTCCCCTCATCTCTGTCCAAAACTCTGCTGCTAGGGTCATCTACCTCGCCAGTCGCTTCGACCATGTGCAGCCCCTCCTCTCTTCGCTTCACTGGCTTCCCCTTCCTGAACGAATCCTGCACAAGCTCCTAGTCTTCACCTATAAAGCTCTTCACAACCTTGCTCCCCACTACCTCTCTGCACTTATCGCCCTCCATACTCCAGCCCGTGCACTTCGCTCCTCCTCTGTCCCTTCTCTCGCCCTTCCACGCCTTCCCTGCTCCCCTAAGCGCCTTCGTCCCTTCTCACTTGCTGCCCCCCATGCCTGGAACTCCCTCCCTGTCCACATCCGCCTTGCCCCCTCCCTTCATACCTTCAAATCTCTCCTTAAAACTCACCTTTCGCTCTGCTCTGTCTGACTCTTTATCCTGCTGAGCCACTATTCCTATACCTACGATCGGTTTACCCTTATCCTTGCCACATGGACCTGCCTGCTGTCATTCTCATCGTAACCAAGCCAAGTACGTGCACTTGAGACCTCGCATCTTCATGAAGGTTAGACCCCTTGTCTCTCCCTCTGTTCCCCTTCCTGTGTTTCTCCCCCAGCTCCTGTCTCTCAGATTGTAAGCCCTAGGGGCAGGGACCCTGTCTATTTTATTACTTTGTAAGTGCCAGGTACACTGCTGGTGCTATATAAATGTTTGTTAATAATAATAATAAATAATAATAATACTAGCAGTTGCATGGCCTTAAATTTCTGGTGCTTCACAAAAGGACACCCCCTGTCCTGATTAGCTTGCTATCCAGATGGAAAGAGAGGACTAAACGTTCTAGTAAGTGACAGCTAGGTAGGGCTGGAAGCAGGAGGCAGATTAGACTGAAGAGGGCCAATAGCGATGGGGCAGGGAGGACTAGGGTCAGAGCGTGCCAAGAGCATAAACCTGACCTGCTGGGTGTTGGTGGTAGATGTCGTCAGCCTCATCCTCGCGGTCGTCCTGCAGGGACTCCTCGTGGAATGAGGCGTCTTCGCTGCTGCCTTCCAGGCCATTTCGCAAGGCCGCCCGCATATTCAGGGCCACAATAGTATCGTCCACATTGTTCTGGTGTTTGTGCACGGCGTTCTCAGGGGTCTGCGGGATGGGTTTGGCGATGGGGTTTGTGTAAAATCTAGTAACTTCATGATGATCCTCCTCTTCATCTTGCTCTTGGTCCCCCTCCTGTCTGTGGTTCTCATCAATCGATCTGGACAGAAAGTTGAACCTAGGGAGGGAGGAAGGACAACCTTGAGTCATTCATCTCACTCATTGACTTCTAAAAAAGGACTCCCGTCAATGCCACAGGGGACTCTTAGTTCCATGCAACACAAGGGCATTCCGCTGTGTGTAAGTCTGGACAGAATTAGTGCTGCAGTAACAGAAATGTCAGATTCCTATTGTTCTAGGCACGACAACTCTGGTCAGCAAGACAGGCAGGAGGCTCACTACAACTGTTGTCCAACTCATCACATTTAATCCATTCTAGTCAAGACAACCTCTCCCCATCTTTCCTTAACAGCACTGTAACACAATACAGTTAGACAAGCAATGCCAAGGTTCAGTCACAAGTGACCAACTTGAGGAAGGGATAACAGTGAAATCCCATGACCTTGTCTATCCGTAGGTATTTGCATTCTGGCTAGTACAGAGGCTAAAACTGAACTCCTTATCTTCCCCCCTCATCCTTCCTCACTGCTGGCGCTATATAAATGTTTGTTAATAAATAATAATACAGAGAACCACCGCTGATCAGAGCAGGACTGGAGAGCAAGGGGCACGAGACACAAACTTAGAACCTAAATGGGGTCCATCCAGCCCAGCATCCCACTGTAAACGGGAGTCTACTTTGGTTGCTTTAGAAAGTGCACAGCAGGTCATAACAAGTGAGCCAATCTAACTTAACCAATCTCTTTTTTTAACCCAGTTACTCACATCATCCTTTGGCAACGCATTCCACAAGTTAACCATACAACTGAGCGAAAACAAACATTTTAGATTTCCCACAAATTTTCCAAGTATGCGCCTAATGGGGAGATACAGCCCCGTTTGTACCTTCCCCTATTCCACTGACTCGCATAAAGTACTGTCCTGTTAGGAAACCAGCTTTCCTTACTTACTTAATAGCTATTAAACCTACTGCCAAAATACCAACTTTGCAATGAGGGTTATACAGCTCTGGGAATGGGATTACTTTAAGACTTGGCCCACAAACAACTTCCTCTGGAGTAGTTCCACTGGGATTCAATGGCACTACTCTGGAGTAAGTGGTCTGTGGATAGCAGCCCTGTTCACTCCCCACAAGTAACTCTCTATTCTAGAAAACAGGGTTACTATCTATAGAAGCTGAATAGCGTCTCAAATAGGTTTCTTTGTCTTGAGAGATCAACATCACTAAAATCATGTTCCCTCGAGTCCAAACCCGCTTTAAAATGCAGACAGTACCGCTCTCCATTCTCTGGGTACTCCGAGGGAGAAGCGAGGTCTTCTGCTTCGCGACCAACAGGAGAAAACAAGTTGCTACTGTTCAGGTTCTTCAAAACCAGCTTTTTGATACTCTTCCTGAAAGAAAGGAAAAGCAGCAATTCTCAGTCATATGATGCACAGGACAGAGCGGATCCAAGAGCTCCAAGAACTAAAGAAAATGTAAAACCCAACTCTCTTCTATTGCTATGGTTTTAGTTGAGCAACACTTCAAGCTCTCAAGCACCAAACTACTGGTCTTAACAGGAGGTCTTGCGCGCCCGTTAGTGATAATGGCTTGAAAGATCTGTTATTTCAACTTTATTTTTAAACTCCTTCTCTTCTTGAAGGAATACCACACCAAGCGACAGCAGAGAGGCCCTAGTCCTGAAAGGTCATCTTCACACTTCTGGAATCTAGTTCCTAGATTTTTTAAAAATTCTAGAACTGGCTCTTAATTGTCTTGTACACCAGGCAAGTTAAAGGCTTAAGAAGTGCAGATTTCTAGCGCTCTGGAGAGATTCAAAAGCAGAACACATAAGCAGCCGTGAATTTTCACTAAAACCCCAGATGAGCATTGTCTACCCGGATTGAGAAGGATTTTGGACACAGACCATGCATAGTTCTTATGTGACTGGAATGGGGTGCACACACATCAGCTCCTGAAGCTTGTTAACTGGCAACACCCAACTCTTGGTTTGCAGTCAGCCTATTGCAATCACTTAGATGAAGGTTTTGCCCTTTGTGGCCTGCGGTTTATAAGTATTCCATTTGCACTTCCCTTCTTGGACAGGTAATAACCACAACCCTTCAAAGGATTAATGTTCTAGCTAAGACACTCATTGAGAATCAAGTGGGCACACAATGAAGTGGTGTGGAAACAACCTTTTTTTCACCAAGCACAAGGAGGAAAGAGTCCAGTTTTGTTCTTTATAAGACACAGTGTCCACAGGCACCAAGTCTGAAGGAACTACACCAAGCAAGGAGTTACTAGACTCGGTGAAGAATTTGGGCATTTAAAGATACCCCAACTTTTAGCTTCCCTCACACACAGCAGCAGGAACCAGCTACATTTGTCAAAGGAATGACCATTCCAGATTAAAAGCAGGAGCGTAAACAGGACTAGACAGTCCAGATTTAGAACTGTCTGGAGGCAGGACAGGAAGGAGTTCAGATGAAACAGTTATAAAGGGCAGTTGAAAGCACGCACCATTCTGCATACAACTGACCTCTTTCCCCCCACCTTCCCCTTCCCTGTAAAACACATTAGAAAACTAACTTGGGCATGAAGGCCCCATTGGACAGAGACGGCTCATCATCATCCAACCCATCAAAGAGATGGGATTTGGCAGGGCCCGACGTCTGCAAAGCTTTCGGCCGTACTCGGGTTGCCGGACGAGGGGTCAGCTTGTAGTGAGTGGGAGTGGTCAAAGCCTTCTGTGCTGCTGGATTGGTTGGCTTCAGTCTCTGAGGCAAGGAAACATTAAAGTCAAATTTGAATAGTTTAATTATCCGAAACAAACTCCTGAAGACGACAACATGACCCTTGAAGTCCCTTTCAACTCTGACCAACCAAGCTTGCAATGCCCATTTTCACACAAGATAGATGTGTCTCAAGATTGGTCTACCTCAAACAACGATTCTAGTTCGGACTCACACACACAAATTCCTAGCAGCATGCTATCAGACTTGAACACACACCTTTCTAGGGCAGCAACAGTGACGCAGGTTATTTAGGGTGTGATTACTACTGTCACTAGGTAATTTACAAGATCCCTACACGCAGCACCTAATTCATAAGCTACAGTAGTGCCACCACAACTTGATTTATACTGACAAGATGCAGATTTCTGTCAAGCAACATTTGTTTGAAACTAAGGGCCCAATTCTTCCAGGTGTTCAGCACCCAATGGGTTCAATAGGAGCAGCAGGTGGTTCAGCACCTCCTCAGGTCAAGTTCCAAGAGCAAATGAGGCTATAATGTATGGCTAGCGGTACACGCAGTTTAGGGCTCCTAGAGCAGCTGTTGGGGGAGGGAGGAATAGCACTGTTTCTCTCACAAAACACAAGATTTTAGACCCTGAACTTCAGAGCTGTAATTTTTCTACTTGGTTTAAAATAAAACAAACAAACAAACACAGTTGCAATCAACATTCCAATCTTTCGCATGCTTTTGAAGCCCTTGAGCCAGTACCTCCTCTTTCTTCTTTGGATCCGACATCGGGTTCCGGAAGAGAGGAGAATCACCGAAGGGTGAGTAAGTCAAGCTGTTGAGCTGCTGTTGGAGAAGTGCCTGCTGGGCAGCAGACACATTCGGGTCTGTCAGCGCTACATAAACATCAATGCAAGGCGTTAATCCAGTCTCCATGTACCATGCTCAGACTTTATTCTTGAGCATGCGATTGCCGTACTGGTCCAAATGTAGGAGATGGAAACAAAGTAGGCTCCTCCCCACCACTAGTTATCTACTCCCACCCATGCCATTCTCTGCCTGGCCTACATTTGCTGTTTATTGATTTCTGACCGACTACGCCACAGGCCTGAGGAAGAGGCCCTGTGTGGCCCGAAAGCTTGCACAGCCACCAACAGAAGCTGATCCAATATGAAGATCAACTGAACTACTGTCTCCATCACTTAGTCAACTCTGTAAAGGAGGAGATTCAAAGGGCACCTTCCTACACTGCAGATCTGCTCCCCAGGGCCAATATCAGTCCTAAGTGCCACCTTCACTGACAGTTGCTGCTCCATTCCCTTGTTTCCGACTGCTAAATGATATGCAGCGGACTACACCAACATTGTTGCTGCAGGGCTACTGTAGGATCATGAGCTGAGGAATTAAAAAGTGAGGGTTCTCTGGACAACAATTTGATGCGCAAAGTTAACTGGCTGCAATTTTCTGGAATTGGAAGATATTGCGCTCACTGCATGCTGTTTTGAATATTTCAAAATGGATTCCCACCCAATGAGAAGACAATGAGGACACAGGTCCTCAAGCTCTCATCTTTATCTAGTGGATTGGGCTGCTGAGGGAAGCCAACAGCTTTGCATGAGGTTTAGTCACTCAGGCTCAGACTTACCCACAGCAGGCTGGGGGGCTCCAAAACCCAGGGTGGCTGTTGATGTATTGAATCCAGGGGCTCCAAACGCTCCGGTTCCCAGCGTGGCACCTAATTTAGGCTGAGTGTTTCCAAATAATGATGTCTGTCCTGCACCAAGTGCTAGAGCAAGAAGAGGAGGGGAAGTTTACCCAATGCTCTCTCTCAGGGGCTCACTGACCAGTTTTATCTACCCCACCTATCTGAGGGAGTGCCTCAGAGCCATCTTGTCTTGGGATGCAGGGAGAGATGTTTCAGTTCACAATTTGCAGATTCTCAATAGTCAGGGAACAACATCCTCATCTGATCACATTACCAGAGCAAGCCTCTAAATGATGCACAAGGTAAATTATTAAGCTTGTACACTCTCTCAACCTCAGAGTTAATATTTAACTCCGGATGCCAACGAGCCAGAGGCCCCACCACTCATACACATGTCAAGAGAATAGAAGATGGTCAGCCAGACCAGGGCAGGAAACAAAATGCTCTTCGTTTCTCAACAAGCTAATAGCCTAAAACATGGCATGAAACCCATTCAGATGGCTTGTCATTCCCATTATGAGATGCTATACAAGAACCAGGTGGGAGAGAGGGGTTGTATGAAGCTAGCTGAAGATGTTGGAGGACATCTGAGGGCGGTCTAGTTTCCCTCTTCCAGGACAGATTGCGATTTTAGCTGCTCAACAGTCCAAAATTCTGCCTGCGACACTCCATTTTGAGACCTAAGCGGATCAATGGAACCATTTGGGGGTCTCCACCCAGAATTTGGAAGCCTAGTCTGTACACTGAACTGCTAACTGCAATCTTAATACTGAGGCCCAGATGTCTGGATAGGCATCAGATTCCAAATACAAGCCACTCATTAGAAGCATTTATTTATTTATTTACCTGTTCCAAATCCTGTCCCAAGTCCAGTTCCCAAAGTCCCCGTTGCAGCCTTATTTCCGAACAGGGTATTTCCACCAGTGCTTCCACCAAAACCTACAAGTAAAGAGTAATCAGCATGCACCAATTCTTAACCCTCACGATTCCTAAGCCACACAAATGCTGTCTGGTCAAGCTGCTTTACTATCATTAATATCCAATAAACAACTTGTTCAAACTGCTACAAGTAAGCACTTTTCTAGGGGACAACGATACATAAGAGGCTTGCACTACAGAACAGAGCTTAAGACACTTTCTCCCATTATCTACTCAGGGCCCAACTATTCAGACCATGGAAGGAGTGCCGTGTCCAATTGCTAGCACAAAAGAGCCTACCCACGTTTTCGAGGTAGAACCACAGAACAGACTGTGGGGACAGATAGGTTTGCTTCCAAGTAACTGATCTTCCAATAAGAAATGCACACTTAAAATGCTTTCAGAGGATTTCCTAAAAACCTTTGAAGTGTGGGATACCAAGACAGTTGGCCTACTTACAAGGTCAAGTCTGAAAGAGCTATAGGATAAGGAAGAGTTTGCTGTATTAGCACTATTCGTTACCCAAGATTTGGGGGGGTTTGAGGGTGGACGATGTAGGATTTGTTGTATGTGTTCATTCAAAGGGAGATCTAACACCAAGAATGTCGACCAAGTTTTACAAGGCTGTCATGAAGAGTGAAGAATCAAGTGGGCTCACCACAGCCAGTTTCGTAATGAAAACCTTTAAAGAAAGGTTTCACCTACCACGTTTAGTGGATCCAACCCATGGATCGACTTTTGTTTCCAAGAGCAGGCTGGCTAGGGTGAGTAGGCACCACCAAGTCAGTCTATAATAAAACAGCAGCAATGGTGCAAAAGCTGCTTCCCATTCAACTCCAAAGACACCATTATGAAACAGTATTACCTTTCCAGATAAGTTTCTAATTTATGACAGGTGATGAATTCAGATTTTTTTTATTAGAAACCAGATTGGCCATAGGTAGAACAAATATTATGAAGGCTTCTTAGGTCCCACTGGAAGGAACAAGTCCCATTTTACACTGTTTATACCACACACACATCCCATCTAATTCTTAGAAGGCAATTCACAACTCGGGTTCGTAAAGAATGCTCAGCTGAGTATCATTTCTCTCATTGAGGCAAATAAAACTGCATCTTGCATTAAGATGAAGATTGTGAACCCAGAAAATTGAAGAGGAGTGGTTAGTATACATCAAGGAGAAGTGAGACTAGAAAATGCAGTCACAGATCAACGTAAGATAAAACACCGCGCGGTCAAAATACCATCTCTCAATAGGCTGCACTAACACAAGAGAAAAGACCAGAATCATCTGCTAGTGAAAATACCATGGAGTCTGGATCGGTGGAATTTTACAGAACTTCTAAGATAGTATTAGCAGAAATTCAGCTAATGCTCAAATTAAATAAATGGCTCCCCCTGCCCCAGTTGCAGAGTGGGGCTTGGAGTCCAGATAGGGGCTGTTCTCCTGTGCCCAAACTGAGCAGAGTAGAGAAGAAGCACTTCCAGACACACACACAGCCCCTCAGGCCAGGCCCATCGATAGTAGGATATACACCTCAAACGGACATTGGGGGGAAACCAGACAATGCTAACTCCACTTTAATATTTCTTATGCATGTTGCAAAACTGCATACGGCACCAATACAGCCCTGCAACATGCATAAGAAATGTTAAAGCGGAGCTAGCGTTCTCCATTTTTACCCATTGGGCTGAAATTTAATGCAGGGGATTTAACTGTGTCTTTTTGATATCTGGAAATTCACAGCAGCAATTCAAGTTATTTTTGCTAGACTTGGGGACCGGGAGGGGGAGCCCTCCCAACTTAAATTATTAGAAATTCTGACTATATTCCGAGTGCATCATGAGCTTCAAAGCAATGCAGAAAGTGGACAGTACACGACTGACTGACTTCTACGGAAGTTAAGGAGATTTAACTCATGATAACATGAGTTTAAAGTAAGTCTGGCTGCCACAAAACAATGGTCTCCTAGACTCTCCAAGTATTCTTCAGACTAAAGTTAATTTGACAGTGCTGAATCTGGTCCCTAAGTCCAAGGGGGGGGGGGGGGGGGGGGGGAGAGGAAGAGGCCACCATTTTAAGAATAGAAGACAGTTCAATAGCAGTAAATACTGTTTTATTGAAGCATGCAGCTTCTCTCTTCAGTTCTTCACAGGATTCCAGTGTCTGAACTCAGATAAACAAGAATAAGTTAAATAACTGAATCAAAAAGGTTGTCTGTCAGTCTAAAGACTTGCTGTACACTCTGCCAGACATCTGTACAGGCACCAGTATCTGTCTACCCTGTGCTTCTTTGCAACCAACACCCGTTTACAGCCATCTGATTTGTTGAACACCAAATATACAACATTATTTCATAGCAAAACCCCTCTTAGTTGATTTACAGCACTAAGCTTGCAAGAAAAACCATGCAAAACATGTAACTCCCTACAGGAGCCAGTTTGCAGTCGGGAAGCCAGTTTGCAGTCGGGAAGCCAGTTTGCAGTCGGGAAGTCAGTTTGCAGAGGAGTCAGTTTGCAGACAAACAAGATAAAAGTCAACATCCAAGACTCCAAACTTTCCCCTTCAGCAACGTACCTCAAGCATGGCTTTACCTGAGCATTTCAGATTCACAATCGTTTAGTAGAAAAGACAGTAGCCTGGTGTGTGGTATACTCAGTGTAACTTTAAGAGATTGAATCCCACTTTTCTTATATGTACCCAAATTGGAAGTGTTTGTATTGGTTCCTAAAGTCAGGGTTGGTTGGTTACCGAAGAGCCCGCCGCCAGTAGTTGTACCAAACGAAGGCGCGCTGGTTGTGGTCGTTCCGAATGTAGCAGGCTTGTTACCAAACAGGGTCTGAAAGGAAGAGCAGAAGGCTTTTGAGAACCTGAAAACGTCTACCCTGAGCACTATCACCCTAACAAGGAAGGAGAATCAAATAAGCCAAGCAACCGTTGAATTCATCAGAGGGTTATTGCACACACTTGTTAGAAGGGATTTTCAAGTGGACCCAACATTGGAGCCTGTGAAAGTCTCCTTTGGGGGCATTTTGTTTAGCTAACTAAGGAAAAGCGGCACTAAAATGAAGTTTGTTCTACAGCTCAATTAAAATCCAACAAGTTCGTATCGAAACGTTCAGCTTTGTATCCGTGTTTTCACGCTGCACCTGCACACAGCATCGGATTGTGTACACACAGAATACCTAACCAATTTCGCTTGCACTTAACCTGCCCGATACTTCTGAGTCAGCGTGAGTCATACCACAAATGGCTGAGATCAGACAAGCCCAAGAGACTGAATTTCAGATCTTGCTAGGCAAGTGCAAAGGAAGCAGTTGCTTGTGCCCTGAAAAATCCACACAGGAATTATGGATTTTATACAACTTAAAAAGCAAGTCAGTCATCTGGAAGTTTAGGTTCTGGAATCCCTACAGGGCAAAAAAAAAAAAAAAACAACCCTCTTTTGCAGGACTTTTTTTGATGGATTTGTCTTTTAAATAGATTTTATATGGTATTGTTTTGTAAAGCACTCCACTTTGGTGGGACGCTACAGAAATAGAAACTACTACTACGAGATGTAGTTTCTGTTCTTCTCCCATTTCCGTATGTAAAATTAGTCCAAAAGGGTCAGTTCCTTTAAAGACAGTTGTATTCTTAATAAAGTTTAAACTTCAATTTTTTCCAGTCATTTCCTAAAGTGGCTCCGAGAATACTCATATTGCTTTATAATAGATACTTAAACTGTAAGTCTATTTTTTCAATTATGTTTCAGTCTGACTCGAGAAATCCCAAGAGCGGGAAGGGGTGTTTGGCTGGGACTAACCCACTCATTAACAGCCAGAGGGACGTTAATGTGTTCAAGCCTGCGATGACCGTTCAGAAAGCGAGATTCCATTACTACTGTACCGACATACCGAACCGCCAACGCCAAATGCTGTGGTGGGTTGTCCAAAGAGACCAGTCCCAGTTCCAAATCCAGTAGCAGCGTTCGTGTTTGCAGCTGTTCCAAAAAGGCCTCCAGGCTGTGAGGGTTGGGTTGCCCCGAATAAACCCTGCAAATATTAATCCCATTTCAGTAAGATCCTTCAATATCTACCCTATTAAACAATTCTAGTGGGAAACTATTGCCAGAGGACAGTCAGCAGCTCCGAAAACGAGAGCAATAATAAAGCCGATATTGTAGCAGAAAGGCATTCGCTTTGTTTTTGGGAGAGGAATGAAGGAAGGATCTTGCAATGAACGGGCTAGCCAAAATTTTTACTCCAGAGGTACATAAACCAGATTATACTTACTCCTTTTTAATAACACACTGTAGATTATACATACTCCCATTTCAACCCAGAAGTTGTATAGCCTTCACCTAAAAACCCACCCCTAACCACAAAGCATCCCACTTGCGTAAGGAAATGGGAGCAGGCAGAACAATTCACCAGCCAGGGCACTGCTGCACAGTCAAATCAGTCTCAGGGCATGAAATTTTAGATCAAACTCCAGGAACAAAAAAACCAATCCTCTTGCCAGATTTTATTCCGATTTTAACCGTCCTTGCCCCACCACCACCCTTGAACCAGTTACCAGTCTCAGTTTTCTGGGTGTCAATGGCTCCCAAGTGCCTGCAAGTTCCATGCCCCGTTTCATTTTTAAAATACCCTTTGCATCCACACCCATTTTGAGCATCACAATGGCATAACACTTGTTTTTGGGATACAAGGAGACTGAACTGACTAGAGGAGGAAGCACAGAAAGGTCAGTTTCCTGTAAGTAGCCATGAGTAGCCATGAGTAAACACTTATTACACAAGAATGTACCAACTGAAGCTTGCCCTCAAACTTATTTCCCTACCATTGTGTTGGTATTTGGCTGTCCAAGGGCACTGGTGGTCCCAAAAGAAAACCCGGTGTTCTGTGTCGTCGTAGGCTGGCCAAATGGTTTGTTGAATAGGCTGGTGGCCTGAGGCGGCTGACTAAAGACTCCCCCTGTTGCTGTTCCAAAGCCAGTTGTACCTAGGATGGACCAAGAAAAGGGAGACTGAGTTACGGCAGAACTGGGACACCGTCCATTTGACAGGGTTCTTGAAATTAAGATGGAGCAGGACTAGGTCATTTGCAAGATCGTTTAAGCAGCGGTCAAGATTCAGACAGCCAGACTTGCGTGTAGGGGCACTTGTGCCCAAGTGACTAAGGCATAATTCTTCACGCTTGCAATGGCAATCTGATCATACATCTGTTTTGGGGAGAAAGCTTGACCTATGCCACTTGCCTATTGTTTATACAGCACTAACAATGTACTTGGTGCTATACATTTGTTAATTTTAGACAGGTTCCTACCCCAGGGGGTTTACGATCTAGGGGTGACAGGGGGAGAGGAGAGAACAGAGAGAAACAGGGAGACATTCACGCAGTTGAGAAGTCACAGGGGCACATGCTTAGCTTGGTGACAGGGAAGAGGGGGATCCTGAGTGAAGAATGAGTCTATGGGGATGAGGAGCTCAGGGGAAGCCTGATGGGCGAGTGTCACCAGGGGGATGGGTTTTGGGGTCGCAACCCAGTTGCCTGTACCCGCGTGGGTAAACGGGGGGCAGCCTCTAGACGAGAGAGGGCCCAAACCCATCCCCCCAGTGACAGCGAGGTAGGTTTTCAGGAGGGATTTGGAGGTTGGGCGGGAAGGAGCAAAGCAAAGGTGTTCAAGGAAGGGAGTTCCTGGCCGGTGGGGCGCGGGGCACAGCCTGAAGGTGGGACAAAGGGATTTCCAGAAGCGGGAGAGACAGGGGCAGGTGAGGGGGATGGCAAAGGAGGAGCGAAGCTCCCAGGTAGGAACGTGGCAGAAAACAAGTGCTTTTGATTATTTCAACTGCACAGTGGAAGGGAAGTCAAAAAAGTTGATGGGGACCATATATATTCGAATGAATAAAAAAATATTTAAGCACCAAATTTGTGTTTACCATGCCACTTAACATTCTACCGAACGACTTATGGCCAATTTCTCGGAGGACTTCGACCATCACTCCAGATTATACACCCCCAGGATGGCTACTGAATCCAATTTACAAGATCGGAAACTCTCACCATGCAACATTGGCACTCAGCTGGCGTGAGTGTTAACACTTCAGTTGTCACCCCCCTCCCAAACTGTGCTTGCAGTTCATTCTGAACGCACCAGCCTAGCCTGTTTTACTCCACACATCTACAAATGCAAAGGAAGCGAGACAGTCCAGGCTTCAAGCCGCATTGGCAAAAGCAAGCATATGCTGCTTTGGCCAAGAAGGCAACAGGTGTTGAGTAATCTTTTGCAAAAATAATAATAATAATGCATTTTCCATGGGGGATTTGTCCCGATTTGGCAGAACTGGACTTTACATCTTTATAGCAGAATGGGCTGGATTCCCATATCAAGCAGTTTCTCCACAGGATCCTACAGCTAGAAGGGAGAGCAAAGGTCACAGAGTCCAGCCCCCTGCTTGGTGCAGGATGCACCCTACCTAGATTATCCCAGGCAGATGCTCATCTAGTCTCTTAAAAGCCTCCAAAGAGGGAGAATCTACAGCTTTCTCTGGGAAGTCCACTCCATTGCATGACTGCCCTTATAAGTCAGGAATTTTTGCTTGAGGTTCAGTCAATTTCATTTTGTCCCGCCCGCCACAGCAAGAGAGAAAGGCCTCTCCCCTTTCTGGCAACCTTTCAAGTATTTCTAGACTTAGGTCCTCCCCCTTAATCTTCTTTTCTCCAAGCTGAACATGCCCCAATCTTTTGGCCACTCCTCACAGGATGTGTCACCCAAACCCTTACTCATTGTTCCTCCCCTCCGCACCTTCCCCACCGTTTCTATGTCCTCCTTAAAATGGGGTGCCCAGTCTGAAGGCAGTCCTCTGCTCTGGGGCCTAACCAGAGCTGGGTCGAGTGGCACGATGTCGCCCCATGTTTTACATACAAGGTACATGCAGCTTAAGAGGGCATTCGTCGTCTTTGCCCCACCAGCACGACTCCTAGCTCTCTCTGACATGCCACTACCAATTCAGTTATCCTCCCATTTTGTATTCATCCTTTGGGGGTTTCGGTCCTGTGTGTGTGTAACCTGACATTTGTCCTGACTGAATCTCATTCTAATTTTTACAGCCCAATTCTCCAACTTGGCAAGATCATTTTGAATTTTTATTCTATCATGCAGAGTGCTTGCAGCAAGTGTTTAACACAAATGGGGTTTATTAAGCAGCGATGTCTGACAGCAGAAAAAGCCTTGGCTTTGTGCAATGCCAGACCCTCTTGCGGTATTTGCTGAAAGGATCACTATCCGTTAGAACGTAACGCAAGTAGTGTCGTACTGAGTCAGACCAATGGTCCACCAATCCCAGCATCCCGTCCTCCGACAGTGGGAGAAGAACCAACCGTCCCAATCCATTCCCCGTTGTTCACTCCCAGCTCCTGACATTGTAGAGGCATACGCAGGTTCAAGAGTTTCAGTGTACAGAACTAAACGTCTGACAGCTGACTACTTTGCAGTTTAGTTCCACAAAGTTACATCTGGCTTTTTAATAGGTCATTTTTTAAAGAGCCACACGGAGGGCAGTGGAGCTCACCAAGACTAGTTTATGGCAGCAGTCGAGTCGGAGGCATCTCCTTTCCCACAGAGGTTTGTCAGAACCAGAGCATTTGGCAGGCAGGGTTAGGAGTTGAGGTGGCAAGGAGTTTAGGGGTGAGGGTGGGTTTTTTAATGAGGTTTCTAAGTGAAATTTTACTGTATTTTCATGGTGTGTGTTATGTAAGCAGCACTGAGCCTTCGGAGAACGAGAAGGTAGAAATTTGAATAAATAACTAATTTTTTTAACAATACTCACTGGCTCCAAAGGCAGTTTTGTTCTGCGCACCATAGGAAAAGCCTGGGTTAGTGGTCGAGGACCCAAAAAGTCCTGTTGCTGCACTGGATGTAGCAGCGGATGATCCAAATAATCCAGCAGCCGCTCCTGTTCCTACAGGGTTCGAGGGACCTTTCCTGTTTGCTTGATAGTCTTCCAAACGAAGTTCCTAACAAAGGAAGACCAGTCTCTTAAAAACCATCATGCCAGGTAGGAGAACAGCGTCACGCGAGCTGTCCGCTCGGAGACGGAACTTCCCAGAGCCAAACGTACGGTAGCTGCTCTTACAAAGGGCGTGCCAGTTTCGTAGATCAAAGGATGCAGAGATAGATTCCTCATGTTAAGCGTAGGAAACAATACCCGAACTCGGCTGATATTAAAATAGGCCTGCTATGTTCGTGTTAGGATTTAAACTTTGTGGTTCTACCTTCAAAAATTTCCATAAGTACCCACAGTAAGAGTAACATTACTTTTAAAATCAGAATAATTTTTTTAGTTCTACAACTGAATTTCCTTTCCATGCAAAGAATTTCAAAGCTCTCTATCCCTAGAAAAGCAGTGTTATGCTGTATTTGAGAACTGAAAAGCCCCACAGCTGCTCATCGTAGCATCCAGCCAAACCCCACAGACTACTAGAGAATTAGTAATTACTAGATTACAAATGACTAGAGAAGCCACCAGGACCAAGTGGTTCAGAAGAGAATCTGCTGAAAGCCCTTCCGGACAGACTGACCTCTAGTGATTTGCTTTCATATTCTTTCATAGCAGTGATGCACTGGTGCTTCGTACTGATATTTGTGCTGACTCCAGATTTGACCATAGTATCTGTGCCGGTTGGCGGCTGCAAGAGAAAGATTGTACAATCCATGATCTGTTCTCTGGACACCTCAACATGAACACAGATTTCTACCTAGCTAAAGCCCTAGGCTGTATTGAGTAAGGTTCAAGGATGCCATGCGGAACTGTGATCCTGCCCAAGGATTGACACGTTCTCGGCCAGTGTCACCATTCCCACAAAACAATGTCGTTTTGCAAGCATGCCCCAAACTTAACGCTAGTTCTGAATAAATACCGAGTTTTATCCCCAACGCTTTCCCCGTACGGTGTGGGAAATTACATCAGTGCGCCATCACTTCTGCTCAAGTGGGTCTTCATTTTGGTCCTCATGTGTGGAGTCCACCCATTTCCGAGAACTGCTCCAGTGACAAAGCTACGTTTTTGTCCCCCACTGCCCCGCTTCATTTGCAAAACGCTAATTGCTAGTGCCCTGCAGAAGCTGCTCCCCATCCTCTGCTGCTGCTGCTGCTCCTCTCCAGGACAGGCACCAAGTTTGAAAACTTTCGCCATTACCCTAACTGTGCGGGTTCGCCACCTTTGAGGCATCTTTCCCTTTTTCAACTGCCACAGAACCCCCAGGATCAGTTATTCCATTTGCTTCTTAAAGGGGCCTCAGCCCGGAAACATTCTGACCTAAAAGAGTTCTGTGTTCCATTTTATTGGGAGCTTTCTCAAGCCAAAAAGGGAGACAGGTTTGGCCTCGACTAGCCTTCTAGCACCATTGTTGTCACAGTGAAAATTGAGTCTGGACAGAACCGTAGCATTCACTACATACAAGGGGATGCAACTTAGAAGGCTTCCCAGTTTAAATGCATCACTAAGTCTATATGAGACCCAAAGTGGATTAGCTCTGGGTATACATGCATTCAGTCTCCCTCTGCTACAGTAGCTCTAAAGGGCACATTCTGTGCAACAGTTGACGATGGGGTATGAATCAGCTGGATTCCAGAGGACCATCCATGACCAATAATGTAAAGCAGTGGTTCCCAGAGAGCGTGCCTCAGCAGGCTGTCAAAGGCGCTCTGAAAGCATCTAATTATAGTTGCTCTGTGAAGAGTGGCCATTCAAGGCCACATCACAGCTATGACAATGGATATTCAATCATTATAGGTGTAATGGATTACATGGAAGAAGGCGTGTCTGTATATGGCTATGTGGTATATACTGAGAGAGACATGGAAAGATTGCTGAACAGGCATGCCTGAAACCAAGCATGGAAATGCTCGCCGATGGGAGAAGGTAAGAATTCCCCGTGGTACCGAGAAATTAATCCTGAAGAGCAAGCGAACAGAACTTACATTAAATTTGATGGTAGTGCCCGTTGGAGTAGTAGTAAAGGTACTTGGTCCAAAGAGAGAGCTGGAGGTCCCCCCAAAAGGGTTGGAGGTAGTATTTGTGGTTCCAAAGAGACCTCCACTGCTGGTACTTGTGCCAAAGTCTGTAAGAAAAAGAATTCATAGGAAAATTAAAGCAGTTTTATATTCAGTCTTGAACTACAGTCTCCTTATTCAAAGCATACCAGAGCTATGGGAGCACTATAAGGAAAAGGGTTACATTATAGAGCAACACTGGTCCCAAACCTAAGATGGAGACCAAAATAATTCAGAGGATCTTTCACCAAGCCAACTTCTGCGGAGTGAGCACGCACAGGAGCCTTCTTCCGACAGGTAAAGTCAACCACAGACTGACAAAATGCAAGACAGATGTGTTGGAAAATGAAAGCAATCATGTGGGAGGGGACTGTTTGAAATGCTAGTGATGCTTTTTCCAATGTTGGGCTGGGGGTTAGCAACATCCTTCCCCTGCCCCCATGAGAGTCAAGGGAGTCCTAGGGGGGTGGAGATTCATGCGAGAGGCATGGGAGTGGATGGTCGGGGGGGCAGCTTATAAATTTATAATAAAGATTATAAAATAAATGCACGCTAGGTAGAGAGAAAATAGCAGGTACTCAGGAGACAGTTAGCAATTAAAAAAAAAAAAAAACTAGGAAAACAGGAGGTGTAGGAGTAAACAGCAGGCTTGTATTACTCATGAGCAGGGACCCCATTCACTGTATTTTCCCCATTAGCAGCAATGGGGAAAACACTGGTAAACACGGGTCCCTGCCTATTTGTATGGTGGCTTATTAAGCACAAATTAGTTAGTCCATTGTTTTTGGTATCCAACCGAGTTATGAATTTTAATTCCCAGGCCTGTCTTTATAATTCAAAGTAATTATTTCAGCTTTAAGTTCTCTTCTTCCACTAACATTCCTCAAGAGTTTTTCTAGTTCCTCCCTCCAAATACAACTTAGTTGTCAACTGTAAGTAACCAAGAGTAAACTTTGGATGGGCTTAAAAGGAAGTTTTCCGCCTACATGCCAGGAGCTGGTTTAAAAAAAAAAAGCAACAAAACAAATCCAAAACAGCCGCATGATGCGCCTTGTCACTCTCCCTCCTGCATGAACAAGTAATCATGAAACGATGTTATATTTTAATATAGATTAAAGTCTTTGAGGCAAAGACTGTTCTCTGTAAAGCATAATGCACACCTAGTGACATTTTAGAGAGAAAATTTAAGTTGCCAATAACTCTTGCAGTGACATCCAATGATATCAAAATTAGTAGTTCTTAGGACAATATAATGCTAGAGACACTGATCGGCAGTTTGATTGGTTTGACCAATAATTACGTCTCATTTGCAAGACTCCTAGAATCATGATCAAAGTTGGACAATTTCACCTCCTACATACTACCTGGCATCTGGAATTTTGCCAAGTTTCTTCAAAAGCTTTTGACAAATGTCAGTGAAATAAGAATGCTACTAAGGATTTACACCAGCACAGAATCCCTCCATTCACACTCCCATAAAGTATTACCACACATCAAATCAACTCTGAATAATGCCTGCTTCATAAAAAGGTGCTATGCACACAACTCAGGCCAATACTGCCTAGGGTAAGCAATGGCAGGAATACTAAGGCATGAATCCTGGTCAGTTTTGTGTGCTCTCTTCACAGATCCACTGGTAAATTCAGGAGGAACCCAAGAGGTAATGGAGACTTATCAGAGTTAGAGTTTAAAATGAGTATGGCGCCTTGCAAATAGGACAATTGGGTGCTTACCTGGCAAACTTTCCTTCTACAGGGTATAGTCCTGGATGGCCAGCTCATGAAACTGGGGGTCAGAGCCCCACCTTGACCAGCAGGAGGCAGACTTCAATTGGAGCGTGAGCACAGATCTGACCCCCTGCAGCTCCAGAGGATAGGAAAGCCATACTACACTAGTCTAAGCAACCTAGGAACCAAACTAAAAAACCGGAAACACCTACGTATTAAACAAGTACTTGAGCCCACGCTCCGTTTGTCACGAACTATCCACAGAACAAACTGTTCCACGCAGTCAAATTAAACCACCGGGCAGGGAGCTGGTGGTCCAGGAGTATGTCCTGTAGAATGAAAATTCACCAGGTAAGCACCCAATTTTCCTCTCTCACAGGGCTCCTCCTGGATGGCCAGCTCAGGACACTGGGGATGTCCCACAGCAGTCTCAGAAATAATAGGGCAGGACAAACTGCAGAAACAAGACCAAGAGTTTTAAACTACAGCCTGTAAAGACACTTCCCCCAAAGGCTGCCTCAGCGGAATCCTAGAGATGAATTTTAGAGTCTCTGGTGGACGTGCGAACAGAAAGACAATTCCCGAAGGGACCCAATTGTCCTATTGCCTCTGAGGGAGGTTATTCGGACGTAGGGAGTGTTCTTCCCCCATGGCTAGCAGGAGGCAGCACCAACTTTCACTAGGCATGCACAGGGAGATCATGCCCTTAATCCCATGTGTAGTGAAGCTGATGGATAGGGCAATTGGGATTCTTACCTGTGAATTGCCCTTCTGTAGCCTTACAGGGAGTTTATTTGGACTCAGGGAGCGATCTCCCTCGTGTCCACTAGGAGGCAGCACAGACTTTCCACTGGGCATGCGTAGGGAGAGCGCACCCTTGCTTCCCCAAGAGTATCACAGCCGAAGAATCCAGAGCTGAAACAATACGAAGAACCTTCCCCAAACTTCGAGGAGTAACGTTAACTGAACCCCATGCAACAGGGGCTAAACTTCCCTAGAACTACAAGGAATTTAACAAGACAGGCCAGGTGGGCAGAATAAACTCCCTGCAAGGCTACAGAAGGGCAATTCACAGGTAAGCATCCCAATTGCCCTTCCTATAGTCTTCAGTCCATTTAGTCGGACTCAGGGAGATAACAGTGCAATACTATTTATTCGGAAGGGGAGGAACAAGCAAGTTTAGTTAGCCCCTAGTACCCCTTGCAGGATCCGCCTGCTGAAGGCGGCCTCAGCAAATTGCTGCAGAGGAATCTTATAGGGTCTGGTGAAAGTATGCAGGCTTTTCCAGGGAGCAGCCTTGCAAGTGTCACATATCGGTGCCCGGGAGCGGAAGGCCGAATTAGTGGCTGCTCCCTGGGTAGAGTGGGCCAGGATAGGGTTGGGGGGCTGGAGGCCGGAGGCTTTGTATGTCTCGGCTATGCAGGTCGATATCCAGCCGGCAATAACTGATTTAGAAGCCTTTTTACCCCTGTGACGGGGATGGTAGCTCACTAAGAGGCTAGAGGAACGTCTAAAGGAGGCCGAACGATGCAGGTATATCTTCAAAGCCCTGCGTACATCCAAGGTATGCCAAAGTCTCTCCAGAGGATGGCGGAGCCGAGGGCAGAAGGAGTGCAGGGTAACATCCTGGGAAAGGTGGAAGAAACTTTTGGTAGGAAGGAAGGATCCAGCCGGAGGGAGATCGATTCCTTTCTGAATGAACAGAGAAGGATCGGCCGACAGAGCCCCCATCTCAGAGAAACACCTAGCCGAGGTGATGGCGATTAGGAAGGCCGCTTTGATTGAGAGGTAGAATAGAGAGACCTGATTAAGGGGCTCAAATGGGGGACCCGTAAGTGCTTTAAGGACTAAGTTAAGATTCCAATTAGGGAACCTATGAACTACAGTAGGGGAAATTTGATGGGCGGCCCTCATGAATTGGTGTATATGATGGTGGGAAGAAAGGCGAGGTGCTATCTATGGCTGCTAATTGTCTAGTTAGAGTGTTGGGGCGTAGGCCTTTGTCCAAGTCTTCCTGGAGGAACTGCAGGACCTGGGCTATGGAGGGGGACTGTGGGGAAAAGTGCTTAGTTTTGCACCAGTCCACAAAAACTCTCCAAGTACACTGGTATATGCGAGGAGTGGATTTTCGTCTAGATGCTAGCAGAGTGCGTATGACAGAGTTGGAGTATCCCAGGCCCTGCAAGGCTAGGGTCTCAACAGCCATGCTGTTAGTTTCAGAAACCCCGGTTGCTGGTACAAGAGAGGGCCCTGTGAAGATGATCACATGGCAACCCTCCAATAGTGGGAGAAACCGGTGGAGGGCTAGACAAATGGCCTGGAGTTCTAGCCAGTTGATGCTGTGGGATGCATCCGTGGTCGACCAAGTCCCCTGTGTGAAGCTGGGGCCGACGTGGGCTCCTCATCTGGAGAGACTGGCGTCTTGTCAGAATGATCTGACAACAGACTCTGTAAGGGGAACTCCGTCTAGGAACCGGAGTGGGTCCTCCCACCAGCTGAAGGAGTGTAGAGTTTTGGCCGGGATGGAAAGCGACATTGGGCAGTTGATTATTTGTAATTGCCATGGGTGAAGGAGCTGTTTTAGGCTGCGTGTGTGGAATCGGGCCCACTGAAGATGCCATGTGCAGGAAATCATGCAACCCAGGAGGGACACTAGCATACGGAGGGGGGTCCGTGGCTACGCTCCAATGGAAGATATGAGGATCCTGATCTTGTGTTGTCGAGAGGGTGGAATGAATACCCTGTCTAGTTGGGTGTGAAAAACTACTCCCAGGTGCTCCAAGTGCTGGGTGGGTATCAGGTGACTTTTGTCTCCGTTGAACTGAAAATCGTGGTTCACCAAGTAAGAGATGGTGCGTTGGAGGTGAGCTTGAGCCAGGTCCCGCGATACTGCTCGAATCAGGATTTCGTCCAAATAAGGGAAGACTGCTATGCCCTCGAGTCGGAGGTTTGCGATGAGGGGGATTAAGATCTTTGTAAACGTCCTGGGTGCTGTAGCAAGGCCGAACGGGAGAGCTCGGTATTGCCAGTGCTGATTATTGTAGGCGAAGCAAAGCCATTGACAGTGAGCTGGGAGAATGGGAACGTGTAGGTACATGTCCTTTAGATCCAAGGGAGAGAGCCAGTCGTCCTTTGATATCGCCAAGGTGATGGGACACCAAGGTCTCCATCTTGAACTTCTGGAGTCTGATGGACCTGTTGAGGCACTTCAGATCTAGGACTGCTCTCCAATCTCAGCTTTTCTTCTGCACAAGAAAGAAGTGAATAGAGTCCTCTTCTTGTGCCACGGTACTCTTTCTATGGCGCCCATCGCCTGCAGCCTGTCGATTTCGGATCTCATTGCCTTGCGCTTGCTGGGGATGCGTGAGATGGGGGGAAAACTGAAGAATTCCCTTGGCTTGCATCTGAATTCTATGGAGTAACCTTTGTTGGGCCCAGGTGTCGGAGATGGTCTGGCTCCACTGCCCGGAAAAGCGCAGGAGCCTTCCTCCTAGCCGGTCAAAGCCGGGGGAGGAAGAGGCCAAGGAGTCAGGAGTCCTGCTTTCTAGGAGGAGACCTGGGACATCTGGAAAAGGAGGAGTGATTGACTGACCTGTTAGGCTTCGAGCCGCATCCCCTATGTCCTCTGCCGCGTTGTTGGGAACTCCAGCCATTATACGAGGAGTAGGGTTGTCTGTGCCCCTGGTTGGATCTCTGAAAGGGGTGAAAAAAAACTCCTGAAAGATTACGCCTGGTTAAGAGAGTGCTTCTCCTCCTTGTTGGAGGCATCAGCGAGAGCTTTGTCGAGTGCTGGTCCAAATAGTTTATGTCCCATGAATCTGCTGTTTACAAGCAGGCTCTTGGAGTGCGTATCTGCACGCCATGAACGGAGCCATAATCGGCGGCGTGCTGCTACATTTGCTGCCATCCCTCCAGCTGCCCAGTTTACCATGTCCATGGAGACATCCATGAGGAAAGCATGTGACACTAGCGGCCAGTTTGCGAGATAGCGTGGCTGAAATGTTCGGGTCCTTTGCCAGTTTGAAACATTTCATGATGGCGCTGGAGGCATAAGGAAGCAGTGGTGGCCATCTGTAATGTATACGACAACGCCTCATAGCTCTTGCGTAGCCCAATTTCAATTCCCTTATCAGTGGGGTCCTTCGTGAGAAGGTCTTCTGAGGAGGGGAAAACTGACTGGCGGGCTAAGGAGGCGGCTGCCGCATCCACCTTAGGAGGCTTGAAAATCGGATCACTCTACTTTGAGAAGGAATATAAGGTTTGCCGAATTCTAGATCATTTGGCTGTCTTAGTGGGCTGTTGCTATTGGGCCTTAATGATTTTTTTTCAAAGGCCCGGTCGAGAGTGACCCCCTTGACGCCACTATGGAGTTTGGGGATATATTCCCTATCAGAATCCTCGTCATCCGAGGAAGAATCAGAGTCCCTCTTTTTTTGTGAGCTAGGAGTTATTCTAAGAACCCGCTGTGCTCTTCAAAGGAGTTTGGGGCCCTGATCGGAGGGAAGCTCTCTGCCCACATCCTTAGGGGCCTTTGCCAGGATGTCCTCCCATTCTGGGGTGTCCTGGTCTCCTGCCCCCGAGGAGTGGTTGTCGTCGTCCTCTGAGCGAGAGGAAATCATGGCTGGAGGGATCCTAACTCGCTCTTGGGTCTTGCGTTTCTTGCTCAGGGGTTGAGAGGCAGATCCTGATTCAGGTGACCCCAGTAATTCGCCTTCCTTGGAGGGGGACTCACCCTGCTCGCTCTCTGAGGAGGACCCTAAGAGATCCCTGAGAGAGTGACTGTGGGGTTTGCGGGGGGCTGTTTGCCCTTGTTGGCTTTTTTTGAGTCCCCTTTAAAGGAGGGTTTGGGGGGTTCGCTTTTGGGCTCCCCTCTGGTTACTCCCAATGTGCGCCAGGACCCCCACCATTGATCTCAGTGCCTCCATTTGGAGCCTTTGAAAGGACTCCTCACAAGTAAGAGGGGAACAGTCTGTGGAGACAGGAAATGGAGGAGGCAGAATCTTCTATCCTCCATGTTGCTGTGTGGCTCCTCCGCTTGCATAGCAGGGGCCGCGGCCCGGGCTGGATCTTCCCGCGTGGTTTCGATTTCGCGCCTGGGGGAGATGGCGCTTTCCTGGCGGGCTGAGGCGAGAAGAAAAACAACAAGTTGTGGCTGTCTTCGCCATCCGCAGCTTGTTTCCAGGCTGCTCGTACCCTGAAGCCGAACGCCACCTGCTGGGACACCCAGGCCGTAGCCGGGGGCCGGCACCAGGAGAGAAGAGAGCGAGCCCACTCTATGCATTCCTTAAGGGTGCTAGGCCAAATCGCTGAAAGGCCTTAAGGCTAAATCTATAAAGAACTGACACCCTCCCTCGTGAGGAGGCAAGAAAGTCTGGTGGGGTGCAGAGCACCCCTGCTGCACGTCCTACTGGCTCAGAGGCAGACTTTCGACTGGGGAAACGAGGGCGCGCTCTCCCTACGCACACCCAGTGGAAAGTCGCTGCTGCCTCCTAGCAGACACGAGGGAGATCGCTCCCCGAGTCTGAATAAATGGACTGACGGCTATAGAATAACGTCGTCTGTAAGGAAAGAGGAACACAACCCCCTCCACACAACAGGGGAAATTCAAAACTACCCGTTAAGAAGGGTGTTAACATGCTTCACAGCTGATCCCCAGATATGGTCAGGGAAAAACTAAGTTCAAGTTCGACTAGTTGCCCACATGCTACCCCAGGGAGGGCCGAATAACCTCCCTCAGAGGTGACAGAAAGACAATTCCCAAGGTAAGGGACGCAACCTCTTCGGTTCAGTTATTCGGACGTAGAGAAGTAACAAAGCAGTATGCTCATTAGGCAGTGGGAGGGACACAGAGGAAGGGAAAGGAAACCACAACCCTACAGGAGCGGCTAAGGATTCTAGGTCAACCGGGGACTCCCTGCAGGACCCATGCCTCCACATCCTCTTCCTTCACCTCTGATCCACTGCGCGCCTCTTCCGTCTCATGGATGCAGGCCGCAGAGTGGATTTGGACGGCACGGTTTCGATTTCCTTCTCCGCCACTTCTTCTTGTGCCGCAGCTTGGCGGGAAGCCGCCCAGCGAGTCTTCGCAGTCTCCACCATAACAGGTACCTCTGGGTGGGAGTGCGTACCCTGTGGGTCGATCCCCCGCACCTGCTCTGCCCTGGGTCATACCCGGAGAGTGGCACTGGCTGCTATGAACTGTCAGCACCTGCCAGGCACTTGGATCTGCTGGGATGGTTACCCCTCCACCCTAAACTACACTGAGCTATGCTAAGCCACCGCTCCACGGAGCTTTAGGGAAAGTCTTGCCAGGTGCAGGGCACCCACACTGCACTTTTAAGCTGATCCAAGACAGACTTTCAACTGGGATCAAGGGCATGCTCTCCCTGCGCATGCCCAGTGAAAATCGATGCTGCCTCCTGCTGGCCATGGGAGAGAACACTCCCTACGTCCAAATAACTGGATGAAGAGGCCATTGAAGACCAGGTAGCTGCATGGCAAATCTCCCCATAGGGAGACTGTTGCCGGAAAGCCTGAGTGGCATCAGCGCCTCTTAGAGTGTGGGCCAAAACTGATTGAGGAGGAACCTTCCCCTGAAACTCATAGGCCTCCTGAATGCAGGCAACTAGACATTTGAAAATCAGAGATTTAGAGGCTTCAGACCATTCCTGTTGGGATTATAATTAACAAACAAGGAAGAGCAGCACTTAAAGACAGCCGTCTTATCCATGTAAACTCTCAAAGCCTTATGGACATCAAGCTTGTGCCATGCCCGTCCCCAAGCGTGGGGAGATGAAGGGCAAAAGGAAGGGAGTATCACTGCCTGGCTCCTGTGGAGAGCAACCTTCAAGGATAGGAAGTGTAAGGAAATCTCTCTCAGTGACTCAACAGGAACCTCCATCAGCCCCCTAAAGCACCAGACCGAGATCCCAGGAAGAAAAATAGTGAACCACGGGAGGACAGGTGGCCCTGATAGCCTTTAGAAAACTTTTAATGTGCAGTTGAGTGGATAATATAGAGCCCCGCACACAGGAGAGTACACTGTCGATGGCTGCTACCTGTCTCGACAAAGTATTTCGTTTTAGACCCTTGTCCAGACCCTGTTACAAGAATTTTAGCAGGTCTAACTCTAGCCTTCAACGGCCTAATACCTTGCCCCACACACCAGACCAAAAAAACTCTCCATATACATCTGTAGCTATTTCTGGTGGACCTACATCGGGATTGAATCAAAGTATCTAACGCTGCCCTCAAATACCCCAGGCGCCTCCCTGCTTAATTTCCAAGTTGTCAGTCGCAAAAGCCCAGGGTTCTGGTAGCGCACCAGGCCTTGATGCAGGAGATCCCGCAGCAGGGGAAGATGGAAGGGGAGGTGCTATCTTCAGTTCTTGCAGGTCCACGAACCATGGTCTTCTGAGCCAAAGGGGTGCTACCAGAATGACAGTCGCTTCTTCGTCTCTTATCTTTGTCAGAGTTCTGGTGATGAGAGGAAAAGGCAGGAATATGTACACCAGATCCAGAGGCCAGGGTTGGTTGAGGGCATCGAGCAACTGCCTGTGGTTCATGGTGGTGGGACATGAAGCAAGTTACCTTTGCATTGGACTGCGAGGTGAAGAGCTCTATCTCCAAGTCTCCAAACTCTTTTGCGATCCGCTCAAATCTTTCATTCGAGCGACCACTCCCCCGGATCCACTCGCTTCCTGCTCAGCCAATCCGCTTGCACGTTCTTTTTCCTGAGCAATCCCAGGTTCGACTCTGCCCATTGTATCAACACCCTCAACCAGTCTATGTAGACACTCCACTCGTGACACCCCCTCTGATGATTAACATATGCTTTCGCCGTCATTGTCCATATATAGGAGCATGTTTTCTCCTTTCAGCAGTAGTGTGAAGAACTGTAGCACCAGGAAGATCGCATGGAGCTCCGGTCAATTGAGAGTTCAACTCCTTTCTCTTTCTGTCCATCTGCCTTATGTACATCCATCGTGATCACAATGTCGACAGGATCCGATATCAGGACTCCAGGATGGATCTGTCCAACATAGGAGACACATCTGTACTTTGTGACACTGGCACCCATGGGTTGAGGCCTGCTGTCAGCTGTGCTTGGAAGGGTCATTAACAGTGACTGTAGCGGCCTCGAGTGGTACCTGGCCCACTGAAGGTACTGCGTGCAAGAAATCGGGCCCTCCAGAATCTTCAGTCTGGCTCTGTCCATGTCCCTGATCTGGTGGATCAGGTGGGTGATCTTGTCCTGTCACAAGGGGGAAATTAATATTCTGTTCTTGACTGTGTCCAGAATGACTCCCAAGTGTTCCAAGCTCTGGGAGGGTTCTAGGTGGCTTTTATTGAAGTTCACTAGGAAGCCATGTGACTGCAGGTATTGGACGGTTCTGGTTGAGTCTCGCTGTGCCTTTTCCCCGGACGGGAAGCAGATCATTAGGTCTTCCAGGTAAGGGCGGGTGCATGCTCCCTCCACTCTGAGGTTGGCAATGAGTGGTGCAAGACTTTGTGAACATTCTTGGTGACATCGCAAGCCTGAATAGGAGTGCCATGTATTGTCAGCGGCGTCCCGCGTAAGCGAACCTCAGCCATCTTCTGTGGCGGGCTCAGATCGGGACATGTAGGTAGGCCTCTTTCAAGTCCAGAGAACATAGTAATTCCCCTTGGATTGATTGCCAGGTGGATCGATTGGATGTGGTCCTCACGGATCGACTTAGTTCCGTTACGTCTAGTACTGCTCTCCACTCTTCTGATGAACCAAGAAGAGGAGGGAGTACAGGCCGGTACCGGTTTCTTCAGAGGGAACTGGTTCTATGGCGCCAATGCTTTCTAGTCAGGTGATCTCGTGGAGCATCGCAACGTGCTGTGTTGCCCGTTTGGAGATTGGGGACACAAAATAAGAGATCGAAGGGAATTGGCAAAATTCCATCACACGGCCTGATCTTATAACTTCTAGCACCCACACATCCATGATCGACTGTTCCCATTCGTCTACCAACTGTTCCAGCCCGTCCCCCAAGGCCACAGGGTCCACCTCTAGGAGTCCTGCATTAGACTTTTGTTGTCCTGCTCCCGGTTAGCTACAGGAGGTGGGGGCAGGACCACCTAGGTTTGTTCCTATTGCGACCTCCCCTGGTGAAACTGAAGGGTTTCTTATATCCCCCCCATAGCTGGGGTTTCCTGATTCAAAGGGACGAAAAGGGGGTTTATTTTGATAGAAACTCTGCAAGGTCTGCTTTTTGTTTTTAAATCAGAGCCATCAGCCAGGACCCCAAACGGTTTTGTTCCCTGGAAGGGTCCTGCAACTAGGGTGTTTTTAGCTGTGTTGTCTCCCTCCAGGATCTCAGCCACCATCTCCTGCGGGCTGCCACATTCGATGCTGCTGCTTTTGCAACCCACAAGAGAACGTCAACAGATGAATCTGCGATTAAGGAATAAGCCAGACGGATTCTTGTCACCAGCACTCTAGTCCTATTGGGGGAGATGTTTGGGTCTCTAACCGTGTACCCTCTGCATCAGGGACCAAACCAAGTGTGACGTTAGCATGGCCATTTTTATTGTAGCTGCCACTTCCTCAAAACTCCTTCTGAGACTAGCTTCAATCCCCTTATCCATGGGGTCGCAGGGAAAGCATTCGCCCTCCATTGGGAACACTGAATTCAGGGCTAAGGAGGCTGCGGCAGCATCAACTTTGGGGGTGGCCATGAGAGCCTTCTTGTTTTTGGTGAAAACACAGTGACTCCTGGGTCTTGTTAAGTTTGTATGCCTTAGTGGGATACTGCCATTGGCTCTTGATGATCCAGGATCATTCCCTTGTCTTTAGTATGGGATCTGGGTAAATACTAATAGTACCTATCGGTGTCCTGTGCAAATGATTCAGAGGATGCTCTTTTGGCCTCTCTCTCTTTGAGCTCTAGGTTTTTTTTGAATTTTAAATTTCATCCCTAAATATTTTATAGGGAAATCCCTATGTGGGGTCCTTTGAAGATTCCAGATTTTTCTCTAGGATTTTGCCCTTTTTTAGAGGGAAATCTGCATCGTCCTTTTGGTCTGACTCCAAGGTAGAGGAGTCATCCTCTTCTTCCTCCCTGTGGGGGTGGCAAGGTCTGACTCTCTTGGTTTTAACATTTCTCCTCTTGTTTTTGGGTTGGGCCTCTTGTTTTGATGCCAGATTAACCTCCTCCGCCCCCCCAGGAGTCTTTTCTGTCTCTCCCCTTGCCTCTCTCGGGTGACTGACCCATGTCAATCACGGGCTGGTGGGGTTTCGTGCCTTTTGCCAGTTTCCCTTTCCCTGCCCCCGAGGTGGCTCCCTTGTAAGGTTTTGTTTTCCCTCTTGGGGTGGGGGCAGGGCGTTTTTGTGCTGGGGTTGTTCACGGGGGCCCTGCCACCGGGGTGGATCTTAATTAGCCCGAAGCTTCGCCCTCTTT
>QEPC01009851.1:796884-808708 GCA_003113815.1 Sphenodon punctatus | reverse complement strand
GGGGGGGGGGGGGGGGGGGGGACGCGGCACCTAACCCTCTGTGTTCTGAGCTGGCCGTCCAGGAGGATCCCTGTGAGAAGTAGTAACCTCTCTAGCATCTCTAGACACATAACCCTGTGTAATGACAAACACATGAAAAATGGATCTAGTGGAAGACATCTTATAAAATCTTAAGTTATAATTAAAACAAGCAACATATTCCAGGATGGTTACCACTCAAGGACACCACCACCTCATAACACATAATTCTAGTGCAAATAAAGTTAGCGTGGGACGTGGCTCCAAAGGAGTTACAGCAAAGGAAGATTTTAGACGTACAAAGAAGTGCCCTCCTTACAACACGGTGAGAGGTATGCCTCCCAAATACAGTGCTATAATATGGATGCAGGGTACATGCTCAATCAGCAAAGAAGAATTTATTTACAAAAAAAAAAATAAACTATGATCCTGAGTCACTGTTCAAGTTTGAGCTGTGACTCCTAGGCCAGTTTTAGTTGGGATACTTCTGGAGTTGAGAAAACCTTAGTTAGCAAACCACCAAGGGAGAAGTAATCATTAAAGCAAGCAGAGTTGAAGGTACGTTGTATGCGCACTCACTTCCAAAGCCAGTCGATTTATTCTGGGCGAAGGCATTGTTCTGGGATGAGAAGAGGCCTCCACCAGTGCTGGCAGTACCAAACAAGCTGTTGGACGTTCCAGTTGACGTTCCAAAGCCAAAGCCAGTGCTTGTGGAAGAGGTGGCTGGTTGGCTAAATGTACTGGGACCAAATAATCCTCCTGAAACCAGAAATATGCAATCAGTTCTTGGAGGGTCGACGGTCAGGAGCTGGGTAGAATCGCAGGGAACGGATCATTCCATTACGGCATTCTCCGAAGCAATCAAGGGTGGCCACTGTCGGAGACAGGATGCTGGTCTCAACGGACCGTCAGTCTGACACCGACTAGGTTTTAGATCAGGGGTGGGGGAACCTCAAGCCCAGGGGCCAAATGCAGCCCGGGTCAAGTTTTTATGTGGCCCCTTTCAACTTCCTGGATCTGGCCCTTGGATCCAGTTCTTACCTCCAGGTCACTGAAAAACTGAGCTCAGGGGAAGGGAGCAGAGATGAGGGCATGCAGACAAGGAGAGGGGACAGATCCATGGCACAGAGCCATGATTTGGGCCCTCCGCCCTCCTTTCCTTGAGTGCATCCCTTAAGCACCCCGCCCCAACTTCTGTGCGGCCCTCAGAGCTTGTGCAAGCTTTCCAAGTGGCCCCTGGGAGGGAAAAGGTTCCCCACCCCTGTTTTAGATTAAAGCCAAAATGGCGATGTCCAACATTCCTTGCGTGAGGAAAGTTATTCAATGAGCAAATTCTGCTGGGAGGGATGAGTTGTGCTAAAGCTGTAATCATCCTACCTGGCTTGGCCTGCGTGCTCCCAAAGAGGCCCCCTGCATTATTGTTTGACCCAAAAGCAGATGCTCCAAATGCTCCTCCGCTTGTAGTGCCAAAGCCAGTATCTGTCAATCAGAAAAGAGCTGGGTGAGAGACCCCATGATCTGATCACACAAGCATTACCGTTTTAGAGCCAACCAGCTCCAGCTACTTGCGGCACATTTTCACCTAGAACGATGCAGTTTCATATTAACACAGCAATGAATAAAATGATCGATGATTTAGCGCAAGCCGTCTATTGGACTGCAAAGGTTCTGCTTTCATTTTAACGTTTAAAACGGCTTTCAGTTCCACCACATCCCAGTAACAACTTTCCATTCATCTGTAGTTTAATAAGTCGAGACTGCGAAGAACGCATTCCCCACAGTTTTCACACACAAGTTCACTCACACACCATCTGCATTACTTACTCTGTCCGAAGGTTGAAGTTGTCCCAAAGCCACCCGTGCTGCCTCCAAAAGGAGTCCCAAATGATTTGTTGAACATTTTAAAGCTGTTTCGAGGTTCTCATAAGCCTGGAAAGAGAAGAGCAAATTCAGGCAAATCCAGCTTTGGGGGAGAAAAAAAAAATTGGTGCTTAGCTGTAACAAGAACCAGCACACTTGAGACCCCCTCCCTCACAAATCATGCATTATACAAATTATTTCAGTGCCCAGTTAAAAATTCAAATGAGATAATATAATCAGGGAACGCTGACTTGGCTAATGTCCTGGGAAGCTGTCCTCCATCGACTTGGTCACAAGTAACTGCATGAAAGCTTAAAAACTGAGCTAAAGCTTGACCAGATTGCACTGGCCAAATATGACCGAGTTCCATTCAAAACCTTAGACTGATGGGGAAGCCACGTTACGCTTAGAACCTGCACAGGGCTGAGAAGTTGTTCTAGGCGTCTAAAACCATCCGTTTCTGCAGAAGCTTCCAGCTTCCCTCACCAAGCAGTTTCTATGAATGTCTGATCAACTTCCCACCTGGGAAGCCAGGGTAACCAGTGACATGCTTTCCACAATCAGCAGGCAACTCTCCAGTGCCTGAGCTACTCCACAGCTTTATGCCAAACAAAGGAAATTAAATGAGAATATGATCGGTTTCACATAAGCTTTTTAAGATCCCTTCTAGCATCAGTAAATAAGAACCAGGTCGACTTCAGGACCGTGCTTTTCAACAACATACAGGCACAATAGTTAATCCACAGGGAAGGAACATTCCCAGAACAGATTCCGGGGAAGAGGACTGATCCCTCCCCAGTTAGCAGCCAGAAGATTCTGAGAGGGGAAAACAGTCCCTTCCTTGTTAGAAGCAGACAGAGATGGTCTCCTACAAGCAGTGGAGTAGCAGGTTTGTTACCTGTGAGTAATACCTGCATTTTCGGGACCCAACCCCATTGGGTGCCCAGATGCTCGAAATGCAGGTTTTTGCCCAACGCCACAAGAAGCTCCTGCCCCCCATGTGCGCCAACTCACCTGCCCAGCTGTGTTGCTGCTGGGCAGCACACCAGAGACCCCATTGGGGGGGATGGGGGCAGCCAGAAGAGCAGCAGCAGCAGCCAGGCAGGCGAGTCAGCTCGGGGAAATGCCCTGGGAAGCTCCTGCCCCCATGTGCACCGACTCACCCGCCCAGCTGCGTCACTGCTCCCACTGCTCAGCTGAGCCAGGCGGCACGCCATCGACCTCATTGTGCGGGGGGCAGAGGAGCAGCAGCACAGCCAGGCAGGTGAGTCAGCTTGGAGAACGCCCTGAGAAGCTCCTGCCCCCACACACTCCCCAAGCTGGCTCACCCACCCAGCTGCACCAGCGCTCCCATTGCTCCTCTGTCCCCGTGTGTACCCCTGCTATGGGGACTGTGGCACGCCGCCAGCGGCTGCAGCAGTGGCACAGCTGAGTAGGCGAGTCAGCCTGAGGAGCGCTCTGGTACCTCGTCAGGTCACATTTGGGAACAGAACACGACCAGGTCGATTCAGGCACCTGAAATTCGATGGGGTGCCCATTTTCCCGGGTACCTTCCTCCAACCCTAGACCAACTGACTAACCAACATCTCTCCACCCAGCATCCTCAGGATGCAAGGAGACTGGGCTCCATTGGACACTGCCGATAAACTTCACTGCTGGGGTTTGTTCCAACTTTTCATTTAACGACTGGCTGAGTTTTCTTTTTCTTTCATTTTGTATAACACTGTAAACAAACTCAAACATTTAACTGTGGTTACAAATCATATTTCCCTTGGTAATGTTTCTTTGGGGTTCAGGTGGGCCTTTTAATTATACATAATAATCAAATAGGTATGTTCTTTGATCTTCAGGTAGATCTGATTTTGTCATAACGCAAACGCAGGGGAACCATTTTGCAGCAAAAGATTCTTTTTTGACCCCTAGGTTCGCTGCTATTTTTTCCATAATCAGGTGGTACCATACTCTATTCATCCATTCCCCAATCGACAGTTCTTTAGTGTCTTTCCAATGTAGGGTGATGACCTTCTTTGCAGCTTGAGTTTTCTAATGTTAGTTCTGTGTGTTTCGCAGCAGGAACTACACTTACTTTGGACTCCTTGCCTCACTCAAACTCCCTCCTCCAACGCATTTCCACCAGAATCATGGCAACACTCGCTCCCACACTCATTGGAGTCAAGGAGAAGCAAACAGTCAAATCTCTAACAAACCCTGTCTATAACAATTCCAGCTTGAAGAATCATTTCTAGTAAGTGCATGGTTCCAAACAGCTCGATGCAACGGACTTTCCTCTGGTCCCATGGGAAGTCACTGTACTCAAGTTATAGTGTATCTACCGGCCCATAGATCAGAAAAAGCAAGGTTCAGTCCTGGGCCAGCAACAGTGTTTAGATGGGATCTCAGACCTTGCCATGGCCAAGGAACATGCTCCATGTGCTTAATAATCCAGGTCTTCAGTCTGCAAAGCCCATTTTTGGATTTACTAAACCAATACTTGGATGTTAAAAACAAGTTCATGATGTTTTCCAAAATAATTTCCTCTAAAATTATGAGGAACATACCAAGTGGCAAAGTCTGTACTGTCTGTCTGAGGTTGACCTGAATCGCTCACAAACGCAATGAGCATCCGGGGAAGATACTAAAATAAACCAAATATGCACCTGGCCAAGGCCCCTCAGGCACAGCCTTCTACAGCCAAGTACTGATTCACTCTTTCCTCTTTTGTTATTCAACAAATGGAACACTTCATTCCAACAAAAAACAGGAAATTGAAAGGCATCTTACAGACATGAGGGCCGTAACAATTGACGGCATCTTTTCCAAATTACCATTCACCACACCGTTCAAGTTCTTTGTTTGAGCACCAAAATTCTCATGGTAGCCTACACAGATCCTACCTGTATTTCAAAGATTTGGCAGGAAAGAATCCTATCTGTCCTTGCTACTCCTAAAAGCCATCCATTTATTGAAAAGTTTGGCAACACTATTTCAGTCTACACTACACTCCCATTACCAAAAAATGGTGTAGGTGCTAGTCACAATGTATCCCTACATCTTTAGGAGACATCATTGCAGTTTCACTTCCCAAGGTCTTGTTTATACATTATTCTAGGGAAATGCGCACATTGTCTCTACACCAGTGCTATCAACTCTATGGTGTAGCACAGACGTGTAAGGGTTTTACTGCACCTAAGACCCCCTGGATCCAGTCTACACGAAGGCTGCAGCACTAAAAGATGCAAGGCAAGCAGCCACTGTGTAGGAAGGCGTTTCCAGACAGCACTATTTATCAGTGTCAAGCGTCAATGTCGAATGCTAACTGTTCAATACAGCTTAAATGCGAAGCTGTGTGGTTAGATCTACAGTTTCTTTCTGCAGCCTCTAAGGCCTCACATGAAGCCCGTTTGATCATTGGCTTCTGGTGGAATTCTCAAGTTGTTCCACTATCTTCTAAAAGAACTGAAACTCTCACCTTTGCCTATTCCTAGGTTATTCTTTACAGGTAACATTCTTTCCCTCAAGCCTGTGATGAAGATACATATAAAATAGTATTAGCTTCTCTGTAGTTTCCTTATCCTAGTGGTTGCCTTCTTCTATCAAAAGAGTACATGTAGACTGCAAGAACATAGGGAGTGCCATACTGGGTCAGACCAATGGTCCATCAAGTCCAGTATCCTGCCTCCGACAGTGGCCACCCTCAAGTCATTTCAGAAAGTATCCAACAAGTCATAATGGAGCAATCCATTTCCTGTTCACTCCCAGCTCCCAATAGTCCAAGGTTACATCCCCGAACCTACCTGGCTAATAACTGTTAACTACCCTCCAAGAACTTATCCAATCCTTTTTAAACCCAGCTATACTACTGGCCTTGACATTCTGACAACAAATTCCACAAGTTAATGGTGCATTGAGTGAAAAAATCCTCTCATTTGTTTTAAATCTGCTGCCTTTTAGTTTCATGGAGGTTCTCCTAGTTCTAGTACTATTTAAAAGGGTAACAGTTACCTACTCAAGAGTACTGTTCTTATGCTCCACACCACTCATGATTTTATAAAACTTCTATCCTCTCTCAAGTCACCTCCATTGGTTCTCCAGGTGCAGAGTCTGGGGGTACTCCTCGATGATAGGCGGAGGCTGTGGCGAGGGGTGTCTTTCACCAATTACATCTGGTACGTTGGCTTAGGCCATACGTGTTGGACTCCGACCTGGCCACCATCATCCATGCTTTCATCACCTCTAGACTAGACTACGGTAACGCACTCTACGTGGGGCTAGCCATGGTGACGGCCCAGAGGTTGCAGCTGGTAAAGAATGCGGTGCCTCGTCTCTTGGTGGGACTAGGCTGCCGGGAGCACATTACACCAATGCTCCGTTCTCTGCACTGGCTGCCGATAGTCTTCCGAGGCCGATTCAAGGTGTTGGTTTTAACCTAAAAAGCCCTAAATGGTCTGGGCCCTGCATATCTGCTAGACTGCCTCACCCCCCCTCACCACCACACACACACACACACACACACACGGGTGCTGGACCGGCCCCTGCGGTCATCGGGGGATACCCTCCTTGTGGTCCCCCGAGTCTTCTGGAGGGCCATGCAGGGGAGGGTGTTCTCGGTGGCCGCACCAAGGCTGTGGAACTCCCGGTGGGGGGGTGTCAGGGCCCCGGACCTCCCCTCCTTTTGTAAAAGTTTCAAGACCTGGCTCCTCCGCCAGGCGTTTGGCGGGGGAGATGGGTGGGGGCAGGAGAGGGATGAAGGGGGGTGGTGGGTGGTGGAGAGGAGAGGGATGAGGGTGGGATAGTATGTTGCATAGTTTATGATTTTAAATGATTGAGGTACACTGTTGTGAGCCGCCCCGAGTTGCCTGTGGCAGGACGGCAGGATACTAAATGCTTTTAATAAATAAGTTACCCCCTTTCTGGCGTTCACGTCTGGCTCACACAGCTTTAAGTGCCCACCTTTGACACACACACGTCTATATATGCAGCCGCTGGGCGAGGGGGTGAGAAGGTTTGGCGTTCGGTGTCGTCAATACGCTGATGACGCCAACGCTACCTCTCCTTTACGTCCGACCCAGGCCCGGCAATCTCGGTGCTTTGCCCGCTGTCTGGTCGCCGCGGGGAACTGGATGAGGGTGAGCCGAGCGAAGCTGAATCCTGACAAGACAGAGGTGATGCTGGTGGGGTTGGCGTCCCCCATCACCTATGGGGTTCACCCAGGTTTGCAGTCGGGGCGGGTGGCTTCTCGATTCCCAGGTCTGCTTGGATGTCCAGGTTGGGCTGTGGTGAGCAGCGCTTTTCACCGGCTTCGGCCGTGCGTCTCCGACTCCAACCTGGCCGCGCTCATCCATGCTTTCATCACCTCACGATTGGACTGTTGTAACGCGCTCTCCGTGGGTGATGGTTCGGAGGCTGCAGCTGGTGCAGAACGCGGCACCCCGTCCCTTGACTGGGACCGGCCGCTGTGAGCACATTACACCGGTGCTCCGTCCTCTGCGCTGGCTGCCTGCTTCAAGGTGTTGGTGCTTCCCTATAAAGCCCTACATCGCCTGGGTCCTACTCGTCTGCGGGACCGCCTCGCTCTTGTCTGCGGGACCGCCTCGCTCTTGTCTGCGGGACCGCCTCGCTCTTGTCTGCGGGACCGCCTCGCTCTTGTCTGCGGGACCGCCGGGGGCGCCTTCCTAGAAGTCCCCCGGGTTCTCTAAGCGGCAGCGTTCTCGATGGCTACGCCAAGGCCATGAAACTCCCTCCAGCAGAGGCCCAGATGGCCTTGGGCTTCTCTTTTCGGAGACAATACAAGACGCCCCCCCTCCCAGGTGTTTGGTGAGGGAGATGGGTGAAGGGTAGGGGGTTGGGTTTGCTTTGATATGATTTATGATGGCCTCTATATGGATAGAACGTTTTTACGATGTATTTATATTTATTATTGTATTGTATTTTTTATGACTTGTTGGCTGCCCCGAGCTGCCTTGGCAGGAGGGCGGGGTATAAATTTAGTTAAACAAATAATAAGTAAATAAGTCTGATCTAGGCGTGTGCCGGATAGGAATGCAGCAAAGCAGCTGCCGCAGCTCTTGGGATCCACAGATTGTCAAATGGCTAAGAAGCAGAGACCTGCTGCCAGGTGCTCCTCTCTCCAGTGACTGGGCACTTGGCTCAATGAAGGGCACGAGGGGGCTCGGGGTTGGGCTGCCGAAGGGCTGCCCCTGGAATGGAAACTCTTCCCCCAGCCCTAGCGGCAGGAGCACGGGCTGTTGCACCGGCTTGAAAACATTAAAGGCTTTAAATCTCCGATCCAATTTAAATTCATATTTAATCCAATACGCTGCTGGCGGAACAGCCAGGATAAGACACTGCGGGGAGATGAGCTGGATTTGCTCATCAAAGCTGTCTAATTAGAAGCGTCAGGACTGAACGGCTGCCGTTTGCGCGGCAAAGGGGGGATGATGCACTCTCGACTCCTCGTGACCTGGATTACCCCCAGGCTTCAGTAACGCTGGCAGGGCTGGGCACGAGGGGAAAGCGCCGGGCAGTTTGTCTAGTATTGGGCAAGAAGATGGTTAGTTCAGCCAGGACCCTGCCAACCGTGTAGACACTCGGGTACCCTGACACCTTGGGATTGAGGAGGGGGGAGATAGTGCTAATCAGCAGCTGGAGGCTGTCGGTCCTTAGGATATAAGGAGCTGCCTCACCAAGTCTGACCAAGGGTCCGTCTTAGCCCAGGATTGTCACAGCCTGACACGGCAGCAAGGTTTCAAATCCAGCTCTCCAGGAGGCCTCCCCCAGGCGTGCTCCCCGAGACCCTCCTGGATCCCCGGCAGAGGCCTCCCCCAGGCGTGNATAGCCTGTTTAATCTCTACTAGCACTTCCTAGTCCGTCTCACAAGCCTGGTCAGGAAAGTTTAGTCCCCACTACTACACTTTCAGGTACATACTAAATTTCTATCCATAGAAATTCCAGAGTACAGTTCACTTCATGTAAAATTTTAATCCTACTTTGACGCAATGCTGTCTCTAACATATAGCACCAACCCACCACCAGCTCATTTCAATATATTTTGTACTCTGGTATTACAGCGTTATTGGTTATCCTCATTCTACCAGGTCTGAGATTCCTATTATGTCTTCTCTTCATTTAGTGCCAAACACTCCAATTCTCCCATTTCACTGACTTTACTCCCTTTCTACCATTTACTCCCATTGTGCTGTGACTTCTAGCATTGGTACATAGACACTTAAACCTACTCTTTGTTCTTAATTCTGCTCGCTGTGACTGTTTGTTAATTTGGAATCATTCAAATTTGTCTGTTCCCACCTGAACTCTATCGATTCTTTCCTAAGCTCTATATTAGGATACCCAAACATCCCTGAATTAACAGCATCCTTTGAAGATGCCTCAGCCCAAAACATGCACTGCTCACCACCTGTCGGCTTTCCCCAGAATTCTAGTTTAAAAACTGTTCTACCTCCTTTTTATTCTTTAGTGCCAGCAGCCGGGTTCCATTCTGGTTAAGGTGGAACCCAACCGTTGGTACCTCGGAGGCTCTGGACTTCAGTCTCCTACCTAGAAGCCTAAATCTGGCCTCCAGAACCTTCCTCCAATGTCATTGGTACTCACATGTACCACAACAGCCGGTTCCTTCCTAGCACTCTCTAATCAAATCACCAACCACCATGCTAGGCTCTTCCCACCCGCCTGGGCACACACTCCTGGAAATGTATCCTGCGTGTGGGAGGATAACACATTGCCTGGAAGCTAGCGATCACTTCCGACCATTCCTCTCCTTCCTGGAGGCCTTGCTCCTCCAAAGCAGCGCACAGGCTGCCAGAATGGAGGTGAGACCGCTCTACAGTGTCCCTGAAGGACACCCCTATGCACCTTTGTCTGCCTCAGCTCCGCAACTCTAGCCTCCCAAGACAGCACACGTTCTCTGAGAGCTAGGAGCTCTTTGCACCATGTACAACATACGACATCTTCCCAAGAAGATAATAATACATGTTACATTCCATGTAAAAGACTGGATAGCTCCCATTCCGCTGCTGGACTGCTATCTCCTTGTTTAAAGGGGAGAAACTTATGCCTAAGTTTTTGTACCTAATTAAGGTAGAACAGGCTATGTTTCTGGAGTTGCTGAACTCTGGGATCTTTTAGGCTAGTAGGGATTTAATGCTACTTCCTTCTTCAGGGCTAACCACAGGTTACACAACTGCACAGGGTCTCTCGTTTAATCTAGAACTAGGTGAATACGTCCATATGCAGAGCCGATCTTGCCTAATCTCACACTAACCAAGTTTCCCCACTGCACCCCTTCCAGGCTGCCTCCCAAAGCAAATTCCCCTAATGTCTACCCTAGTTCACTGGGGCTTGTGCCACAAGCGCCTAGGGAGCTATAGTCTAAACTCTTGGGAGGCTTGTACTTCTGAGTCAGAGATAGCCACATCCCTTAATCAGGACAGGATTATGGGCAAGAGGTTCAGAATCAGGACTATGGGACTGTTTACACAAAGATGGTTCCAGGAATATTGTTCCCTCAATAAAGCTACTATCCCAAGGTTAGTTTCTGCTGGCAATTTGTTCATGTCACCACTCCCACCTGGTGTTAAGTTATGCCTACCTTTGGCAAGGGGGTACTGTACCTCTGGGTAAGTTATCTCTAGGTAACAGTTTAAGTAGGCTTCTCATTTGGTTATAGCCTCTAGAGGTCATTAAGCCCCCCACCGGTAAGACGACCTGCTCGAACAGCTTTTACATTCAGGTAACCTAGCCCAGAGTAGCTCTACTGGGGCAGGGGGGGAGGAAAGTAAGATGTTGCCAGCTTTGAGTGAAAACTACATAACTAAACTTTTCTGGCACAAGCCTACTGCTCTGAAAACAAATTGTAAATTCAAATCATTTTCATGTCCTTAACTTTTTCCTTTAAGGCTCCCCGCATCCTCTCTGCCTTCAGTTAGCCCTTTTAATCACTAGTAGTATCCGCGTTATCTATATTTATACTATAGCGTAACTGATGTTACCGGCGTAGACAGCAAACTGGGCACTACCGTTATGTCAAGCACTTCAATTCACTCAGCTCTGAACAGAGCTGTAACACGTTAACATTTAAGACTGTGACAGCAGCCAGTGGCCCATCTACGCAAAAGCTACCAGCGTAAGCAACACTGACGAAGCTAATCTGATGCTAGCAAAGAAAGCTCCCGACGCTCACAGAACCACAAGAATCTCCAGTGTGTCAGACTTAAATGAAAGACACTCATTCGTACTTGGGCCAGAATACGCTCTCAAAAATCTGTCCTACAGCAAGCAAATTGCTGTTTGGGGCCAATTTTCCAAAGTGGTGCTCAAGTTTATCTGAAGTTAGTCGACTTGCCAATCATTTTGGTTAACAGAGGTTTCTGTTACAGCTTGTCAATGTCGGCTCTGCATCCAAAATAGCAGTACAACTACACAGTAGGACAACGCTTTAGGGCACTGTCCTTCAAACATGGACGTGCTGTAAGCCCACTGAAGGAAACTCACAATGAAATGCTGCAATGTACAATAGACTGATCAAGACAGGCTTACGGTCTGGTGACCTAAAATTTAATATTGACCGCTATCACCGTCAATCAGGCATTTTGACAAAATCCACTTGTATAGCCAATAAGCCAGTTCCTCTTTCTTGTAAAGCTTAAAACCTTCAGCACCAGAAGGCACTGTTAAGCAACAGGACTTAAATCACTACTAGAGCGCGCCATCACAACAGAGGCATAAGCTTCCCACCTCACCCCACACACACAAAGCTGAAGGGAACCACCACACTCGAGACCCTAACGAGACACTGGTCCATCAAGCCCAGCATCCTGTCTCCGACAGTGGCCAATCTCGATCGCATGGGAGAAGAACCAACAGTCCCAATGGGCAATCCATTCCCCGTTGTTCACTCCCAGCTCCCGACAGTAAGAAGTTCATCCCGTAA
>QEPC01009851.1:768077-778106 GCA_003113815.1 Sphenodon punctatus | reverse complement strand
CCCCCCCCCCCCCCAACCTAATAGACCTATCCATTAATGGTTTTATCCAATCCTTTTTAAAACCGACCTATCCTATTGGCCTTGACCACAACCTCTGGCAACAAATTCCACAACTGAATGGCATGTTGAGTGAAAAAATACTTCCTTTGTTTTAAATCTGCTGCCAGTTCTAGTACTAGTTGGGAGAGTAAATAACCGCTCCCAAATAACTCGTTCCACCCCACTCATCATTTTACAAACCTCTGTCCTATCCCCTCTCAGTCGCCTCTTCTCCAAGCTGAAGAGCCCCAACCTATCCAGCCTCTCCTCGTACGGGAGCCCTTCCATGCCCTGGATCATTTGTGTTGCCCTTCTCTGTCGCTTTTCTAGTTCCGCTGTGTCTCTTCTGAGGTGGAGAGACCAGAACTGCACTCAATATTCAAGGTGCGGTTGCACCATTGATTTGTATAGAGGCATTATGATGTTTTCTGTTTTATTCTCCGTCCCTTTCTAAATAATTTCTAACATCCTGTTTGCCCTTTTTGACTTCTGCCGCCGCCACCCACCGAGCTGAGGATTTGATTGCATTGTCAACTCTTGCTTTTCCCCTTCTGGCCTGTTTAATTGCCAGCAAGCCAAGCAAAACATCTGCAGCTACACATTTTATTAAAATAGGAATGGATTTTGCTTATCTCCATAACTTGTACATCATTAGCTTAATCCCTGCTGTTTTACTGGCATCGGATCCACAAGCTTAGCAGCTTTCAAGTGATGCTACTTGCGTAGCAGTGCTATGCTGCCATAAGATTTCCCACTTTGCACAATACAGTTGAAAGGATTGACTGTTTTTGAAATACCGTAGATAGATAGCCAGGGATCTGGATCTCAGTCACTTGGAGGCACTGCCTGTCCCCTAGATGATGTAAAAGCACATTCCCACAAACAGCGACATCCAGTGAATAAGTCCTTAACTTGCTTGGACTCCACTGTCATTCACGTGTCAAGTGACTGTATTCAGGAGTAGGAGGCGAATTAGATACCCAGGAATCGTGAGAAGTAGGGGCGGGACTCCAGGGGACATTTCGGATTTGGATTTTTCCGTTTCCATTCTTTAGTCGTTTCTGATCCTGATTTGGATTTGTTTCGTTTTGGTTTCGGTTTCAGATTTTTTGCATGCGTTTTTCCCCCGTTCAAGTCAATGGGATTGGGAACAAACCGCCCTGTTAAAGATCCAAATCAAGATCAGAAATTTTGAATTAATCAAAACTGGCCATTTTCAGGTTGATTTGGTTCTATCCGAATCCAAAATTCCCGTCCCTAATGAGGAGTACGTAATCCCCTTGGCTTTCTGAATCGAAGCGTCTGCTTGCGTGAACGCTTTCCGCGTCTGGCTGTGGAACGCCCCGAACCAATCTTTCCCAGGTTGCAGCGCCCAGCGCGCCCTTGCTGTGAACTCGGCGGTTCTTCTGGGGCGTTCACGCCTCCCCTGTCACTTCCTGTCCCATCATGCTTTGCATGCAAGGCATGAAGGACTAGGTCTTGGCGTGTGCAGCGACTTCCATCTCCTCACCCCTAGGGGCCAGTAGCATTGGTACTAAATTGGTATTGCAGTTTGCTGTGACGGATACCAAGGCAAAGTACTAAAACCGGGGGGGAATGATTTGGCTGTAAAATCGGTTTTGCTTTTTTGTTGTTGTTGTGACTGCAGCCTGGGGCAGCTGGAGGAGAGAGCAGAACTAGAGACCTAGCTGCTCCGTGCTCTCCCCTGTTCCCCATCCGCAGGTTTCTTGCTTCAGAAGTGGTGAGTGCAGGGATGGCAGGGACTGAGGCAGAGGGTGTAGCAGGAGACCCAGAAAAGCACCCCCCCCCCCCCTTCCCATGCTTGAGCCGGGGGGCAGCCCGGGTAGAGCAGGTCAGGAGACCCACTCGTCCTGACACTTGCAGGGCTGCGATAACATTCCCACTTGCAAAGGGTTGAAATTATAACCCCCCCTGGCCCTTCATGAAATCGGGTGCCTAGATGTTGCCTGGGAAGGGGAATTGATTCAGTGAGGGGGTGGTTTGGATGAGTTGTGGCAGGACCGGCACCGTAGCCACTAGCGCTGGGGCCCGAAGAAGAGGATTAATGACCAGTGGGTGGCGAGAGGCAGGAGTCCTTTATAGGACGGTGGAAGGGGGGGGCTGAGCCAGAGAACTCGCAGAGAGCAGGGGGAGCACACGGCGCCTGGAGGAGCCAAGAGCAGGGAGAAACCTCCTGGAAGCAGGTGCAATTGCAGTCTAGGGTCATCTTGGACCCTGGGTGCTTAGCGTAGCAGTTCTGATCCAGCAGGCACAAGTATTATTACACCAAGGGTTTCCCAGGGCAGCCACGTGATCTACCCCAGAGCGGTCCGATGATGCATGGGCACGGCCGGGGGGTTGCTGCTCCAGAGAAGCAGACTTGCATTCAGCTGCCAGGGGGAGCTACCTCCTGTGCCGTGGGAATGCTCTCTGGTTATTCTAAGCGTTCCCCCCCCCCCCGGGCACCCCAGGGGAACGCCATCCTGTTTGCATGCCCCTGCCCTGTCCCTTCTCTCTTCCCAGGTCTGTGTCTGCTTCCCCTCGGCCGGGCTGGAGCGGATCCCCTGCTTGGGGCTCCCTCCGGGAGTAGCGTCTGGCTCCTAACGCAGAGCTCTTGCCGTCCCCTCCCCCACGGTTGGGCTGTCTCCTTGCTCCATATTAACTTGCTGTCCTGTCGCTGCAGCAATCCACGAAAATGCCTTCATCCTCTTCATCGCCTCGGCCCTGAGCCACATGTTCCTGACGTGCGTCCTGTGGCGAATGACTAAGAAACACACAGTAAGTCCCGAGGTACAGTAACTTTCTCTTCTCTACTCCTCTTCGGGGACCCCTTCGGTGGCGGGCGGGGTGCTCGGCTGTTGGTGGCAGGGTCGCTGTCCTTGTTTTTCCCCCTGCTCTGTGTCCCTTGTGCAAGAAGGATGGTCAGTGACACTGACGAAAGGAAAGTACGGTATGTGAAAAAACATGAGTCAAACTGGGCCTACGGTTGGGTCAGCCTGGGGGCTGGGATTCCTGCCCCATACACTTGCTCAGGTTTAGATGGGGGGGAAATGGGAACCCAGGAACTCTATTGTCCCCGGGGTCTGTCTAGCCCAGTCTCCTTCCTTGCAAAGCCGCAGCACCTGATGTCCGAGAGGAAGACACCGGAGCCCCATAACCTTGTCCCGCTAACGTCTCTTCCAAACAGAGATTCATTTTCCCCATGATTTCAGGCACGTCTCAACTGCTCTAAATCTGGCGATGCTCGCACTTTGCTGGGGGGTTGGAGAGAGCATGTATTGACATCAGAGCAGAGAGGAAACTAATACCCGCAGCAAGACTTTTTCTGGCCAATTCACTTGCTTCCGTTTTTGGATCCAACAAAGTGGTTATGCGGCCCCACTTTGATCATTCTGGTCCCCTAGTTTGTGCTGTTATCCAGGTGCAATAACAGAAGCCAAATACCTGAAAGAAACCAAATAGCCAGACTGGGATGATCAAAGTCCACGATGATCTCCCATCATCCGTTTCAGCTGCAGAGAGCATTGGGCCATCCGAAAATACAGATCGTGTCCACAAATACAAAACTGGCACTCCACGGGAAGTAATCTTAGCTCACGTTCATCATAGATTGATTGATTGATTTGTAGAAAGAGTGTTAACAGGGTAAGGGCCCCAAGGAGTAAGTCTTTGCAGGGTGTAGCCCAAAGGACCCTTCGCGCCCCCCCCCCTCCAGTCATGGGATCTTTGCCACAAAGTCCTTTATTCCCGTGTCTCTAACACAGTCCCATATACGCACAGGGATCTGGGCGCCTCCCCCTAAGGCCCTGCCTGGCTCGGCACAGTCTCTCCTGGCCTGGTATCAAACCCCCACCGCCTCTTCGTTCCCTACCGTAGGCTACCGGCTCGGTCGCCTCCACCCTGTTACGGTCCCTCCTGAACCCTCTCCGGAGCCGCAGCCCCTGGGAGACAGAGCTTCCAGGCTCCTGTCTCCTACCAGTTCTCCCTCTCGCCGAGGTCCCAGCTCAGTCTACAGAACTCTGGGACGGCTCCCCCACGCCCAGCTCAGCTGGCCCCCAATTAGCCTAGCCTAGCCCAGCCGCGGCCCATTAAAGCCCTGTCCGGAGTTGCCACAGGACCCGTGCTTGCCCCACTGGTGCTCGCTCAGGCCAGCGCTAAGACGTCCGTAGAGGGCCAGGCTCCCAGCTGGCCTGACCTACGATGAGTGCTGTGACTGCAGCCGTGGTCAGGCTCACCGGTGCGGGGTGTCGAGTAAGAATTGGAAACATTGTAAACGTGTCGCGTAGCCCTTCCGTCCTGGTCAGGCCCGATGTCGAGTCCTGCGCCTGGCTTTGGGCTGCACCGTTTAAGAGGAGCGTTGACAAACCGGAGTGGGTTCCAAGGACGGCAAGGAAGACCATAAAGGGTCAGGAAAGCAAGTCTTCTAAGGAACTGGGGATCTTTAGTCCAGCAAAGAGGGGGTTAAGGGGAGACATGCGGGCAGCCTTCAACTATCTCAAGGGCTGCCCCCAAGAAGCTGGCAAGGACCGGTCCTGTGTCGCTACAGGGGCCGGGACTTAGAAAAAACGGACTTAAGTTAAAGGAAGGGAGATCTTGATTAAATATCAGGAAAAACTTCCTAAGAGAACTGGTTCCATGGCCGCAGCTACCTAGGCAGCAGCTCGCTCCCTACTGCTCTCCTGTGAGCTCTCCATCACGGGGGGTTTCAAGCAGAGGCTGGACGCCCGCTGTCAGGGAGGTGGTAGGTCATTAGTCATCCTGCATCCATGTAGGGGTTGGACTACATGGCCTTGGAGACTGCTTCCAAATCCACGATTCTATGATTCTCCCTGTGCTTTGTCCATATCTTAATCCTCCTAAACCCGGGGTGGGCCGTGGTTCAGGTGGCAGAGCACAAGCTTTGCATGTAGAAGGTCCCAACTTCAATCCCAGACAACTCTGATTCAGGGTCTCAGGTAGCACGCCTGGGCGAGGCCTCTGCCGGGGATCCTGGAGGGTCTCGGGTAGCACGCCTGGGCGAGGCCTCTGCCGGGGATCCTGGAGGGTCTCGGGTAGCGCGCCTGGGCGAGGCCTCTGCCGGGGATCCTGGAGGGTCTCGGGTAGCGCGCCTGGGCGAGGCCTCTGCCGGGGATCCTGGAGGGTCTCGGGTAGCGCGCCTGGGCGAGGCCTCTGCCGGGGATCCTGGAGGGTCTCGGGTAGCGCGCCTGGGTGAGGCCTCTGCCGGGGATCCTGGAGGGTCTCGGGTAACACGCCTGGGTGAGGCCTCTGCCAGGGATCCTGGAGAGCTGTATTTGAAACCCTGCTGCCGTGTCAGGTTGTGACAATACTGGGCTAAGATGGACCGTTGGTTCGACTTGGTTAGGCAGCTCCTTATATCCTTATTCTGACTCATCTTTTGGAAGTCTTGCCCATCCGTGCTCACAATTGCAGTAGCTGGCAAAGACCGTGCGTGAGCCAGAATGAGTTGGTGCTGTCTCGAGCCGGCACTGCAGGGAGTCCTCCGGGGGCGCTTGGCCTTGAACGGAGACGGATTTTGGAGGCACTTTGTTTCCAGCACCTTATCTGTGGCACCAACGTCTGGCCTTTCTGGTCTTAGCAAGCAAACTGGCAAGGAATGCATTGTCGATGCACATCACCAGAGCAGTCTAGAGGAGGGAGAGAGGGGGGTTGCTGTGTTGGTTCCAAAAGGAATAGATGGAGACAAAAGTAGATCTTTTATTGTACCCACTTTTATGCAGCCCAAAGCTTAAGCACATTCTCGTCCAGTGATAGAAATCATCTGAAGTACTTTGTCTCCATGCCACCAGAGGGCAGTATTGGCCAGACTGGTCTTCTGAAACGGTGCTTTGGAGTTCTGTAACTCCTTTCACCCAAAGATCGGAGAGCTACTTAACCTTCCCGATGCAGAGGTTCCACGCAGAGGGTGAGTGAGGCCACGCTCTGCCTGTTTAAACCCCTGGCTGCTGGGAGCGGTCATCAGGAGATGGGTTGCACCTCCATGTGCTGTAGATGTACTTCTCTTGAACTACCGGAACTGGCCACTGTCGGAGACAGGACACTGGGCTAGATGGACCAGTGGTTCTACCCAGTATGGCACTCCTTCTGTTCTTATGGAGACAGGTTAGTTGGATACTGTTGGCACTGCATGTCAGCAGATGGCGCTGTGATGTGAGGAGAGGTGTCCTTCCTATTGAGGATTTGGGAGCGGCATTACACATAACTGTGTATACAGTCCACTTGATCTAGTTTCCAAGAAACAAACCTAGTTTATTCAGCACTTAGCCATTTACAAAAAAATTAAAATAAAATTATTTTTAAAAAGTAAAATAAAATAAAACTTGCATAAAAAGGAAAAACATGTCAAAATATTAAGTACTTAAAAAGGATTTCCTCAACCGAGATGCTAAAAAAGCATCACTAGCTACATGTTACATTATTAGAGGCTAATAAAAGTTGAATTTTTAATAACCTAGATGGGAACTCCTTCCCTCTAATTAGAGGTAAAATCTAATGAGGCCTTAACTCACAATAAAATCAGCATGAAGAAAGGAAATGTGACAGATCTTCGATTTCACCAACTGCACACGGACAAAGACAGCTGACGTAAGGAATCTTCTCGTACCGGCCCTTTAATACAGCAGAATTCAAGGGCTGAAAGATTACTGGGTAAAAACTCTGTGCAATTGAGGATTTGGAAGAAGCATGAGAGATTACTCGAAACTGCGTGAAATCTTGATTGCAGAATATCCCGGGCCTCATTTTACCAAATCATTATTAGCCAGATCTTCTTGTCTAGCGATTTCTATTTCTCTTTTGTTTAATCCTATTTCATTGGGAAAGAGATTTCTCTGACAACAACAGTAACGAAAAGCCCAGTCGGGATTGAAGGCAATGTGCCAGATTAAACCAGGGATATTTTCTGGAGCCTTGACGATTCATCTGTTTCCCACAAACACAAAGAAGGAAGGCGATGCAATGGTAAACTAAGTAACCTCGACCAATGTTCCAGGGGACTAAAGAGCGGCTTTAGTACATAGTGAAATGGATCCAGTTTCTGCACGGAGCATGGATCCTGGGACACAGTTAGGCAGCGTTAATGACCTCCTAAGGAATTTGTTTTGTAAACATGTTCAAATCCTTAGGGAATGTCTGAAACCAAATCTCAGAACTGTATAGAAATTGACTAACAGATTGAGCTTCAAAAATCTTCAAGGCAGAATTGACACTTTGATTACCTAATCTAGCAGCAGGTGTCGGACTAGCCAGTGAAGCGCAAGTAGCTTTTGCAATAGCCTTTTCTTGGTACTTATTCCAGGATCCGGTATTAACAAAAGCAATGCCCAAATACACACACAGTTTAGATTATCCAAAGTCTCTTTATAGTTAGGGGAGTTCCTGGCAAATGCCATGGCTAGAGATTTTTCCAGTTTCCCATCAAGTCATTGTTAATGCAGTACGTTCCTAGAAAACTCAAGCATCCTTTGTACGCGCTTACAGGTCTAAGCCAGGAGAACAGTGGCTGTTTTTAACTAGGCACCGCTGGGGGGCACGTTCGTCTGCACCGCATAGAGTGCGTCCGCACCTCGGGGGGGGGGTAAATGGGCAAGGACGGGTGCACGCCCTTTCCCGCGTACTGCCCACTTCTGCCCTAACGGAACATCCTGGATTTTTCCTCGATGCTCCGTGAGCGGTAGGTGAGTGGCTCACGGGAGCACGTGCTCACCCACGCCGTTTTCAGACGGGCGCTCGGGGTGGGTGGGTGGAGGTGCGTGGGCACGTCCCATTTAAAAACGGCCACAGTCATCGACATATAGCAGGATCAGCACCAGTTATTATTATTATTATTATTATTATTTATTAACACACACTTATATAGCGCCAGCAGTGTACCTGGCACTTTACAAAGTAATAAAATAGACAGGGTCCCTGCCCCTAGGGCTTACAATCTGAGAGACGGGAGCTGGGGGAGAGACATAGGAAGGGGAACAGAGGGAGAGACAAGGGGTCTAACATTCATGAAGATGCGAGGTCTCAAGTGCACGTACTTGGCTTGGTTACGATGAGAATGACAGCAGGCAGGTCCATGTNGACGATTTCAAAATGGCTGTCTTTCCCCCTCTCCCATCCTCGCCACTACCCTTAAAACCAGTCTCCTTGTGTTTCATGAGATAAAATATTCGCTTGGGCACCGCTGGGATTTGTGAAGGATCTTCTGGCTGGTTTTAGCATTGGACAGCGTCGTTATTACCCAGGTCTGTCTGCACCGCACTGAGATTTCTGCTCTTCCTGCTAGTTGGCCTTGGTTCGTTGTCAGTGGAGCAAGGCAGAATCTGCCCTCCGAGCCAGCCTTGGAGGGTGGCCTGGCTGCCAGACACTGGGCATGAATTTTATTTATTTTATATTTATTTATTACAATGTTTTTACCCCGCCCCCTCCTGCTCCCGGCAGCTCGGGGTGGCTTACACATAATAGACATAATGGCAGAAGCTGGCTGACTCTCCCCATGACCACCTTTCCTGCACTTCCTCCGAGGCATGCCATGCTGTCCGCTGTCCGAGAGTGGACGTTTCTGGGCTGTCGGCCTAGCCCAGCCCGACACTGTCCCCTGGACAGCAGCCGTCGACGGCTGTGTTGTCTCCTCTCCTTCTCTCTGCACAGAGCCGTGCAGCGTTTAGCAACATGACTGGAGTTGCAGCCGGCCTCGGCAGCGGGAGGAGAGAGAAGTCAGTCTGCTGAGCTGGTAAGACGTTTGGCCTGTGGGGGAATCGAAGGGTTATGTTTGAGGAAGGCAAGCAACTTCCTTCTGCTTCCTGCAAGATAGTTCAATGTCCTGACGTATGTCCGTGCTGCGGGCAAGGCCTTTGCCACCTGTGGGCCTTCCCTGGGTACCTGCGGGCATTCCAGGGGAGAACCTCTAGCAGGCAGGCCTGACACGGGAAGGTCTGGGCCCTTCCAGGCTGCAGGGCCAGCTGGGGCTAGAAGGCATCAAGTCCTTCCGGTCTGAGCTGAGCTAAAGACGTGCGGGACAGGAAGAAAGCTCCCATGAGCCAGCTTTTTCTTTCTCCTTGTGCCTAAAAGCTGCTGGAAGGAGGCATGCGAGTGGGCGGAAGGTGAGGCTGTTCCTTCCGCTGTTTAACCCAAGGTCAGTCCTGCCGAAAGCCGATACAGACAGGCCCACGGATCGTACCAGGGTTTGGGTCGCGTGCGTCTCCCACAGGAATCCAAAGCCCTTGCGAAAGTGCTGCGCGCATCGTGGCTTGTGTTGCAATTGTTTCTAATCTAGCGTATGGAGGCACCAGGGAGCTTCTCGATAATGGAGAAGCGGGAACTCCCAGCCTTGCATTTCCAGGACAACAAATCGTACTGAAAGGGAAAGAGGTCTGGGCAGCGGGGATGGACAGGACATCTGGAGAAGAATCAAGGGGGGGCTTCGATGAACTGAGGTAACGCCAAGTAATTACTTTGATTTAACAAAATCAAAGTCACTACTCCTGTCTGGTAGAATTCAGATGAATGAAGCAAATTGAAGTAACTCCTTCGATAGAATTAAATTGAACTAACTGCTCCACTTCTCTTAGTGTCCAGATGCAGTGTAAACCAAAGCAAAACTGCATCTGTTTTCGCCTCACTCAACGATCACGAACTGTGGTGGTTGCCCTCACGCTGGAGAGTAACTGCTCCACTTGTAGCGTTCAGACATACAGTGTAAACTGAAGTGTCACTGTGTCAGTTTCCCTCCCCTAGCTGAGAGGGAATGATCACCGAGCTTGTGGTCCCCACCCTCCCACTAGTAAACGTTCACATGCAAAGAGTTTAGTTACTCCAGAATAGAAAATGAAGGGGTGCCGGGGATACGTCATCCTGATTTATTTTTTTCAGGAGTACGTATTTCTCTTCCTAATCCTGAATAACGAGCTCCGTTCATGTGAACGCTTCAGGAGTAAAACAGAAATAAACCCCCAACTACACCGAACACGGCCTGAGGGACGC
>QEPC01009851.1:742780-757574 GCA_003113815.1 Sphenodon punctatus | reverse complement strand
CCCCCCCCCCCACTCCATTTCCTTTTCAGACACTTTGAAACAAAAGTTTTGGGGCAGGTTTCCAAAGAAATATCCTTGGCACAAATATTCCCTTATCTACTGACAAGGACAGTTGCTACTTTGAGACTGAAGGCCTCCTTGTAGGCGGGTGGGGGACTATGCATTCCCCACACCCCACGCCCGACATTCAGGGTGGGGCTGCTTGCTCCTGCCCGTAGCTTGCAGAAGTAGCTGCATTTCCGCTGCCAAAGGGTCTGCCTGTGAACAAGGTGCTTGGGGACCTGCTTTTTCCTGTGTGAAGTCTTGCATACTCGATGACTGTCTGTTGTCACAGCGAGCCCTTCTCCCCACGCCCATTCCTGTCTCGCTGCCATCACGCAGGAGAGCGGGATTTGTGGGGGGCTGCCTCGGGATTCCTCGTAGCCCAGGCTGGCTGTTGGGAAGAGATCTCCTTGCCAGCGAGGAGCAGCTTGTGGCAGGAGAAGGGACACGGTGCACCTCCTGCAGGGTTGATTTGTAGCGTTGGTTAGTGGCTTCGATCTCTTTCACACGCCCTGCTCGCCGTGAGAGAGAACAGCGCCAGATTCCCGTACTCTCACAAGCAGGTTGAGTTGATCGAGTCCTTCATCCTTTTCCCAGCACGAGGGAGAGGCAGAGAGATGCTGGGTGTGGACGCCTGGCGGGAGCAGAGGGCCCTGCCGGAGAGGGGATCGCACAGGAGAGACTTGCTTCACAGCTGAGCCGTTACCCCTTTGCAAACGGCTTCACATCTCCTGGGAGCAGGAGGACCCTCGAGTCTGACCTGGGCCCATGGGATCTGCCCTGCCTCGGAATGAGCAGACTCCAAGCCACGCCGAGGGTCCCTCCCCCCCTCCGAGTCCGTTTCGCTGTTTAATAACCCTCCCAGATAGGAATTGGTGTCTAGGTTTGAGGCTGGATTTGTCTAACTTCAGCTTCCATCCTGTGGATTTAGTTGTTCTGGCTTTGACTGCAAGAAGGAAGGACGAATGTTTGTGGCATTCTTTGTGATACTTGAAAACAACTTTCACGAGCCCCCTCACTTGTGTCTTCTCTTGGCCTTCCACAAACTGGGCCACTTAAATCTCACCCCACAAAGCATGTTTTCCAGCCTCTGGCTGCCCCCCACCTCCTTGCCCTTACTTGAAATCTCATGTCTTTCCAGCAGTGCAGGCACCAGACCTGGACACAGTATCCTAGTGGCTGCCTTGCTAATCCTGGGCACCACAGAGAAAATGACTTCTCTCCCTCTGCACAACATCCCTCCCCGCCCCCCGTTATCCAGCCAAGGATCGTGTTGGCCCTTTTTGCCACAGCCTCGCACTGCCTGCTCCCGTGCTTCTGTTGCCTCATTGGTTGAAGCCATGAAGATGATTTACGGTTTCCAGCTTTTGCCACGTCAGGTTTCTGACTGGCTAAAATGATGGGGCTGCTGATCATGAAATAGCAACCCCCCCCCCCCTGCCATGGCACTCGGAGCGCAAGAACTTTTAATCCTCACAAGAACCCTGTGAGGTAGGTTAGGCTGAGAGAGCAATGTGACTGGCCCAAGCTCACCCAGCGAGTGTCTGGCGAGAAGTGGGGTTCCCCCCCCCCCAGTCTGAGTATTGCTCACTTAGCCATTATACCACACTGGCTCATTTTAAATGAAAGTTGTTAGCTCTCCTTCTGAAGGGCAAACGTGTTTATTGCCACAGGACCTCAGCCCTCAGAAAGCAAAAGGCAATTAGAATCTGACGGCTGGAAGAGACTTCAGGAGTCCTCCAACCCAGCCCCCTACAGCATCAAAAACCTCCAGTGGTTTCCTGCCCAGCTCTCTCTGTCAGGAGCGTCTTCCCTCCCTCCCTCCTTCGAATATGATGGTACCGGCAGCCTTGAGCCGGGCCCACTGCCTCAGCAAAGCCTTTTGGGGATAGACTGATGCTAAAGAGCTAAGCCGGCGTCCGTCCATAAACGGGGGGTAGGAGTGCGGTCCTGTTGGGCTGCGCGCGTTACAGGAGGAGGCCGGAGTGAGAAACGCTCCCTGCCCCAGAGAGCATCCAAGCGTCTCCCTGTTCTAGGGTTGCCAAAGATGCCATTTTTTTCCCAGGACACGTATGAAAAATACATGTTTCCGAGCAGGCCCCAAAGTGTGCATCTCTGGCAGCCTTAGCCCTGTTCCAGATAGCGGCGCGGGGGTCCTGAGTCTGGCCTCCGCACTGTCTGTGGCAGAGGTGGGAATTTGAACCTCCTGAGTCACCATCCGGTGCATTAACCTCCGGAGTCTGCTTCCTCTCTGGGTGTTTCTCTCCCCTGCCGTAACCTGTTTCTCCTCAAAGACCTGCCACTTCACACCCACGAAACTGCACTTTCATTGGGGAGAAAAACAATGGAAACTCTGATGCTGTGATTTAAATTTTCCTCCATTCTCGTCAGTCCCTGTGATTGCGGAGTTTCTGCAGCGTCTAAAACGTCATGGAGGGTGGGAAACCCCCCGCCCTGGGGCAGAGCCAGGAGGAAGATGCTTCAGTTGCTAACGGCGAATGATGCAGAGTTTCCTGCCCGGCTGCCTCGCAGCAGCCGCCTCCCTTGAACAACGGCCATCTGCGGGGCCTGAGCGGGCACCTCCCCCTGCTGCTTTAACTCCTTTCCCCCAGAGATGCCGAGTCAGGGGGAAAAAACCCAACTGGAAACCGTCGCCCTAAAGCGATGACCTGTCGGTTTCCTTTTGCCCTGGGTTCCTTTGCGATTTGTGGCAGAGCGCGAGGATTGGGTGTAACGCGGGGATCGGGGCCAAATGCAGCCTGTGGAAAGTGGTGGGGTTTTTTTTAATGTGACCCCTTTCCAGCTCCTGGATCGGGATCCAGTTCCTACCTCCCAGGCACTGAAAGCCTGAGCTCCGCCAGCAAAGGGAGCAGAGAGGAGGGGACGGGACAGACAGATCCGTGATCTGGACCCTCCTTTTCCCGAGCACAGACCTCCGCCGCCGAGGCAATCGGTTCTGCCGGGGGCGGGAAACCTCAGCTGCCCCTCCGTGGGGTCGGGATACGGCCCTGAAGGGGGAGCTGAGGGGAAAGTGCCGGTGAAGGCTCATTAACTCCAGCAATCCTAGTTCGTCAACCCAGCGGGGTCCAAATTTGTGTTATGGGGGGTTGAGGGAGGAGCACCGGCATTTAGGAAAATCCTTCTAGCTCAGCTCGGGTTTGGCACAGATGCTCCGAGGGAGGCAGCTGAGGAGGGCCCTGAATTGTGACCGAGTGAGCCTCTCCTCAGCGCAGAGAAGAGACTGGCTAGGGTTCCCACCCAGTCACGGCAGGGCTACCCAGGAACCGGCCCGCCAAGGGGACTGTGACAGGCTAACGGGGTCCAAGGCTGGGAGAGCAGGAAGGATCCGGGGACCGTGGACGTGGCAGCTTGCTCCAATAGGGAACTTCCGTCAGCGGCGTTTGTGGGGCTGGAACCGTGTCCGCCTTTTTAAATCTGTTGAAAATGGACGGTGTACTTGGGATCGGCCCCGCTGTGAGTGGGGGGGGGGGAGCGGTGTACAGTCCCAATCCTGACTTCAACATTCATGTTGATGACCCATCTCAGCCCTCAGTCTCTCGTTTCCTCTCCTTAGCCTCCTCCTTCAACCTCCACCTTTGGACCAACTCCCCCACCCATACTAATGGCCATTCTCTTGATCTTGTCCTCTCTAGAAACTGCTCTGTCGCTGATCTCTCCTTCGATCCTCATCCTATATCAGACCACTTCCTTGCCTCTTTCAACATTTCCCACTGTCCCCCCTCCTCTTCCCCTTCTCTACGCCCCTTCCGTGACCTTCAAGCTATTGATCCCCTGGACTTTGCCTCCTCTCTCTCTCCCCTTCTTCCTACAGTCTTCTCTTCCTCCTCCCCTGACTCCGCTGTCTCTGCTCTCAACGCCTCTCTCTCCTCCACACTTGACTCCCATGCCCCTCTCTCTTCCCGCCCTGCCTTCTCCCACAACCCCCGTCCTTGGCTCACCCCTAGTATCCGCCACCTCCGTTCTTGCACTCGTGCTGCTGAACGACTCTGGCGCAAATCCCATTCTCACGCTGACTTCCTTCACTTCAAATTCTGTCTCTCCACCCTTACTTCTGCTATCTCCCTTGCTAGACAACACTACTATGCCTCCCGCATTGAGTCCTGTTCTCGGGACCCTCGCCGCCTGTTCTCTACCTTTGACTCCCTCCTCAAGCCTCCCTGTCCTCCCCCTCCTTCTTCCCTTTCTGCTCAGGATCTTGCCTCCTTCTTCACCTCCAAGATAGACAAGATCCGCCTCGACATCGCTTCCCACTCCTCTCTTCCCACTCCCACCCCTCTCCCTCCTCCCCCTCCTTCTCTCATGTCCTCCTTCTCCCCTGCCTCCCTTAAGGAAATCTCCTCTCTGCTCTCCTCCTCCAACCCTTCCACTTGCCCCCTTGATCCCATTCCTTCCCGCCTCCTCACCTCCATTACTCCCACTGTCGCCCCTTCCTTCCTGCACATCATCAACCTCTCCCTCTCTACTGGCTCTTTCCCTTCTGCCTTCAAACATGCCACAGTCTCTCCTATTCTCAAAAAGTCCACTCTTGACCCCTCTGACCCTTCTAGCTATCGTCCTGTCTCACTCCTTCCTTTTGCTTCCAAGCTGCTTGAACGTGTTGTCTACTCCCGCTGCCTTGACTTCCTATCCTCCAACTCCTCCCTTGACCCCCTCCAATCTGGCTTCCGCCCCCTTCATTCTACTGAAACTGCTCTCGCTAAGATCACCAACGATCTTCTGGTGGCTAAATCTAAACGTCTCTATTCCATTCTTGTCCTCCTTGATCTCTCTGCTGCCTTCGATACTGTTGACCACTCACTCTTGCTGGATTCCCTTCACTCCCTTGGCTTTTGTGGCTCTGTCCATAACTGGTTCTCCTCCTACCTCTCTGACCGCTCCTTTAATGTGTCTCTCTCCAACTCCGCCTCCTCCTCCTTCCCCCTCTCAGTTGGTGTTCCTCAAGGCTCTGTTCTTGGCCCTCTCCTCTTCTCGATCTATACCTCATCCTTAGGCAAACTCATTGCCTCCCATGGCTTCCAATACCACCTCTATGCTGATGACACTCAACTCTATCTCTCTACTCCCTCTCTCTCTCCCTCTGTTCAAGCTCGTCTCATCAACTGTCTCTCTGACATCTCTACCTGGATGTCTCAACGTCAACTCAAACTCAACATGGCTAAAACTGAACTCCTTATCTTCCCCCCTCATCCTTCCTCTCCTTCCTCACTGTCAATAACTATTGATGGAGTCACCATCCTGCCTGTCCCCCAAGCCCGTAGCCTAGGCTTCATCTTTGACTCAGCCCTTTCTTTTAAACCCTACATTGACTCTGTTGCTAAATCCTGTCGCTTCTCCCTCCATAACATTGCTAAGATTCGCCCTTTTCTCTCTGTCTCGTCTGCCAAAACTCTTGTTCATGCTCTGGTCATCTCTCGCCTCGATTACTGTAACCTCCTTCTCACTGGCCTTCCCCGGTCTCACCTTTCTCCCCTCATCTCTGTCCAAAACTCTGCTGCCAGGGTCATCTACCTCGCCAGTCGCTTCGACCATGTGCAGCCCCTCCTCTCTTCGCTTCACTGGCTTCCCCTTCCTGAACGAATCCTGCACAAGCTCCTAGTCTTCACCTATAAAGCTCTTCACAACCTTGCTCCCCCCTACCTCTCTGCACTTATCGCCCTCCATACTCCAGCCCGTGCACTTCGCTCCTCCTCTGTCCCTTCTCTCACCCTTCCACGCCTTCCCTGCTCCCCTAAGCGCCTTCGTCCCTTCTCACTTGCTGCCCCCCATGCCTGGAACTCCCTCCCTGTCCACATCCGCCTTGCCCCCTCCCTTCATACCTTCAAATCTCTCCTTAAAACTCACCTCTTTCGCTCTGCTCTGTCTGACTCTTTATCCTGCTGAGCCACTATTCCTATACCTACGATCGGTTTACCCTTATCCTTGCAACATGGACCTGCCTGCTGTCATTCTCATCGTAACCAAGCCAAGTACGTGCACTTGAGACCTCGCATCTTCATGAATGTTAGACCCCTTGTCTCTCCCTCTGTTCCCCTTCCTAAGTCTCTCCCCCAGCTCCTGTCTCTCAGATTGTAAGCCCTAGGGGCAGGGACCGTGTCTATTTTATTACTTTGTAAAGTGCCAGGTACACTGCTGGCGCTATATAAATGTTTGTTAATAATAATAATTAATAATAAAGCAGCTCATGGTCCGGGAAGGCTAGCCTATTGTAGTGAGGAACCCTTCTCCTACGTCCTTCATGGGCGGGAGTGTAGAAAGTGCCCTCCTGTCGTCTGTGAATCCGGCACCTTTGTTTTGAGCGTCTCCTGAGTGCGGAGAAGACTCCTCAGGAGGGTGTTGGAATGTATGGGGGGGGGACCACACAAAAGGGGGTGCACGTTGCAAACCCTGATTGAGCAAGAAGGATTTTTTTTTTTCAAAATGGTGGCGCGCCTTTTCTCTTCCCCCCCCCCCCCCCTCTTATCGTCCATATAACATGGATTCGGATTGGTGCTGCCACTACCAATCAGGTGGGCAAGCCAGTGCCACTTTGGAAATCCATTCAGCCCTCGTGGGCTAAGGGGGCTAAGGATAGCGACAGAGGGGGGTGGGCGGATGAGTGAGGGGCAATGCGGAGAGAGACGGTCGAATGTGTGTGTGTGGCTGCGGAGAGACCGGTGGGTACGACCAATAAAAGGAAGCAGGAATGGGGTGGAAAGTGTTGCAGAGATGCTGCCTTAGAGCCTCGACAACTCCTCCCTGGCCAGTTCCAGTGGGTTTGGAAGGGACCTTCAAGGTCCTCTAGTCCAACCCAACGTCCCAGTTGAAGTTGCAAAGCTCAGAATTTTGGATAAACTGAAGAACTATGTCTCCCCCGCTCCCCCTCCCAGATCTAACCAACGTTTTGCTTCTTGCATTCAACGTGTTGAATTCTGCACCCCGATACGTTTGCCAATACCCACCCAGCCATAAATATCATGACCTTTGAGCGAGTTAACCATTTCTTGGCAGCGTACGTTTAAAATATCGGGGATGGGGCTTGTGAAACCATACGTAGCTAGAACACATGTGGCATGCATGTTCCTGGCACGAACATACTATAGCCAGGCTTGCAGCGCAAGGCAGCAGTGCCTCCCTCGGCTGCCTGCGTGGCAAGCCTGGTCGCCCTGGGGAGCAGCAAGGAACAGGGGTGCCGTGCGTTGCGTTGCAAGTTTGGAGGCTTTCTCTTACACTAGCTTAACCCACACGCAAGCAAGAAATCGTCCATTGACTCAACAGCTCGGCGCTTTCTCTGGGAGGGCAGCGTGGGCCCCGTCAGTCGGGTGCAGGGGACGAACACTCCGGTCCCTTGGCGGGGGAGGCCCCGCTATTTCCCTCCCTTGGCAACCTGGGGGCTGGGGACCCGGGTTGGGAATCCCCTTCCAGCCTGAAGTCTCCACTCAGGCGCTCCTGCAGCTGGTGCCCTTCTCGGGCGGCTAATCCACTTGCCGCCACCGAGAGCTGAGAGAGGGCGGTGCGGGCAGGGCTGCTCTGACAGCCCGTCATCTCCCCTGTGCTCAGCCCCGTTCTGTCGGCGGGGCCTTTCGAACTTCCCGCTACCGGAGCTCCCAGGGGGCCTGGGCCTTCCCTGACCAAGGAGTAGCTGGGCGCGGCCTGATGACCTCATCAGCAGGCGCCCCGTGAACGTGCTGGGCGGCAAGGCTTTGGGCTGGGGCCGTGGTACCGCCTCTTCAGCCGGAGGCAGGGAGTCGGTCCCGGTGAGTCCTCACAGGCCTCTTTTGGAAAACCTCCAACGCCGGAGGAGCCTACGACCTCTAGGCAGCTTGCTCCAGCGCCGCCCAGCTCAGACCGTTAGGAAGCTTTTCCTGACATTGAACCAAAATCTCCTTCCCTGTGACCGGAGCCCGTTATTTTTCGTGCTGCCCTCTGTGCCCGCGTAGAACAGCGCCTTGCCATCTTCTTGGTAGCAGCCCTTCAGATAGTTGAAGACTGCTGTCACGTCTCCCCTTAATCTCCTCTTTGGTAGACTAAACATCCCCGGTTCCTTCAACCTTTCCTCCTCAGACTTGCTCTTCAAACCCTTTAGCGTGTTTGCCACCCTCCTCTGAACCCGCTTCGATCTGTCGAGGTCCTAGAAATGAGGTGCCACCGTGCTCCTCCCGCTGACTGGTGCAGGCTAGGATTAGGACAGGTTCAGAGAGCTGGGCTGTTCACCGGTTGCATGTCTGAGGTCCCTCTCTGTTGGAGCGGGGGCTTCAGGGGACGTTACGGGGAAGGTGAGCAGGGGAATCCTGCCCTAACCGCTCTGACACAACCGTGACCTTGTCCGCTCGGTCTCTTGCAGGAGCGGAAATCCTACAGGTGGAAGCAGTGGCTGTTCCTCTTCAACCTCGTCACCTTCTCGGTGGCCGTCTGCATCTACTTCAGACACAACTGGTTCTGCGAAGCTGGAGGTAATGCCCTGGAGCCTGGGGTCCCCTGCCTTGTTAACCCCGCAGCCCTGTCCCCCTACAGCAGAGAGGGCAGACGCTGCTCTGATCCAGAGGGCCCCTTACACTCTATGTCCATGGCAAGATGTGGGTCAGGGCTGGCACCAAGGGTGGCTTTGGTGAGGCTGGTGTGTGCCCCCTCTCCGCCCCTGATGTGGGTCCCTGGTTCAGTCTCGTAACAGCAGACACTGGTTCTTCCACCCCACCCCCCTGGGGCTGAGTCTGATCAGCTCACTGGGAAAGGCAGTCCCCTCCCTACAGTAGATTATTATCTATAGAGAGCCAGCAATGCGCCTAGCACGGACAAGTCCCTGCCCCAAGAGGTTTACAATCTAGGAAAGAGGAGGTGAGACGGGGACACGTTCACGCCATTGAGAAGTGGCAGGGGCACGTGCTTAGCTGAGTGAAAGGGGAGAAGGGGACCAACAGGGCGAGCATCAGGGAGCAGTCTGTTGGGGCGAGGGAAAGCCTGATGGAAGAGGGAGGTTTTCAGGAGGGATTACAGGCCTAGGTCTGACGTTAGTTCTGGTTCGTGTCTCTCTGCCCCTCTTTCCCTGTGCGAGACAGTCTGCGTTGAGAATCATCCCAGCCTTTCGAGCTTTCCTGGGAACGGACTGTGCTAACCTGTGTTTCCCCCTCTCCTAGTCTACACCTTGTTTGCTTTCCTGGAGTACCTGGTGGTCCTCTCCAACATGGCTTTCCACATGACAGCCTGGTGGGATTTTGGCAACAAGGAGCTGGTGGTGAGCTCCCAGCCGGAAGACAAGCGTTTCTAGCGGAGACCTCGTGTCGCGTTCCACGAGCCAGAGAGTCGAACTGCTGGTGGCCTCTCTGGAGACGCTGGGATTTGCTGGGGGTGACTGTGAACTCCAGCTTTCTTGGAAGGGGCCAGGAGGAGAAGAGAAGCATCACTGAGGCCTTGATGGCCCCTTTCGGTGGCCAGGGATGAGGGCTGGAAGGAAACTGGGCTTCCCCTCCTCCACCCTGGCTTGCGGCGTGGGAGGGGAGGGAGGCCAGCGACCTACAAATCCCAGAAAAAGGTTCCTCTCTCCAAACCAACGTGGTGCCTGCCTGGCCAGTCCCCTGCAGGCGCCTGCTCAGAACAGGGAGGGGCCAGGCCAGGCAAGGGGCTGTCCGGCGCGTTCTGTGGTAACGAGGAATCCTCGTGCGTCTGGCTCTGCGAGGAGCTGGTGGTGTAGGGACCTCTCCACGCTGGGCCGCAAGAGACAGGATAGCAAAGAAACGCCATTCCCCTTGGCCACTGGGGCTCCGGCTACAGCGTCGACCCCCGCAGCATGGGATTCTGGGTAACGGTCCTGTAGCCACGCTTGGTTACTTACGACGAGTGAGAGATGATTGCTCCAGGCCTGGTCTCAGAAAGGGGGGGCTTCTCCGCTAATCGCCTGAGACACTGCTGCAACCCGCCCCGAGTTTCCCCTCCTTCCATCCCCCCGCCTCCTCCCGGGGAGTGCTTCTAAGCATGAATCATGGCTCCGCTCGGCCCAGGACCCTCTCAGCGACGGCGGGGGGTATACGGCTGTCTCCAGGAGGGGTCGCAGAGCAGCCTCTGGCTCCGCACTCTGTTTTGTAGATGGGACTCTCCGGGCAGACTAGCAGGCTGGCTCGAAGAAGCCATGACCCAAATCATCTGAAGGAGAAACCAGTGCTACCTGAGACTCCTTCCCACACCCCCCCGTACAGTGTTTCACGTGAGGGTCCCGAGGTCACCTTGTACCCCGGCTGTTTGGGTTTGAGTGAGCAGGTGCTGGTGAGACAGGCCTGGGGGGGTCTGGGTTTGAGCTTGGAGGGGGGGCAGGATGCTTCAGGACCAATGGAAGCCGATTGGGATGTGTGATTTTTAATGATGAGAGGGGATGTGCTTTTACAGAACTGGTTCTTAGCCATCAGTCCCAAGGGGGACGCAAGGGAGGGTCTGGGTGTGGGGTGGCAGTAGTGTTCCTGAGGTCAGGTGCAGCTGTGTCCTGTCCTCTGCAGTGTCCCCTCCTGCTGCTTGCGTCTGGCTGCCTGTGCTGCCGGGGGAGGAGGGATGTGGCTTCCCTGCCTGTCTGGCTCCCCTCTCCTGCTGCTTCAGGCCAACTCCCCAGGGCCATTGGGAATCCGCCTCCTCGTCCCGCTACCGCTGCCTGCTCACTGCCGGTCCTGGTTTTATTTTATTTTTTAGGGTTTTATTTATTTTTTTAGGGTGGGTCCAATTCCTCTAAAAAACAATGTTTAGGTGGGTTTCAAAATGGAGAGCGGCTGGGGTCGAGGGACTGGGTAGGCCGAGCAGAGCAGGTAGGTACCGTTTGAGTCTGCCGGCGCTGTCCATGGTCTCCTGTGATTCACTGCTGAGTCACTGGAAAAGCACCAGGATGCCTGGCGGATGAGACACCCCCCCCCCCCAAGTGCTGAGCCCAGCGCCCGGATCAGGCTCGCAGCGAGGAAGACCAGGCATTCCAGCTGCTCCCAGGACACCCTGAATGTAGAAGAGGCAAGTCTCTCATTTTGGAGGCAGTAGAACCTACAAGAGATCCGACCTTCTCCCTTAAAGACGCCCACCCTCCCTCCCTCCATGCCTGCCATCCCTTATTGTACAGAGTCCAGCTCTGCCCTCTCTTGACTGGGAAGCCGGTCTCCATCAAATGCTTTGGCCACATTCAGCTTAATGGTCTTAATCTTCCCCGGAGGCGTTTCCGCGGCCTCCTATAGGGCTGCGGGTCAGAGCAGATGATCTCATTAGTTCCTTCCGACCTTAACAATCTAGGAGCCATGGGGAGATCTGTCTTTGCCGTCCCTTGAGCGTTGGTAGGAGGCCGCTGTCGCTCTGTGAGTCCTGTAAAAAGCAGGTTTGGGTAGAAGGGGGCAAAACTCTGCCTCCAGCCTTCTGCGTCAGGGCCCGGCCTCCCTAGGAGGTTGAATGCAGAGCCACAGCCAGGCTGGGCTTTAGGGGGCAAAGGATGCTTCAGCTTCCGAGCGTGGGAGCTTAGGGTGCGGGAAGCTGCAGACCAGCATCTCCAGATGGGCAGAGGCAGCAGAGACTCACTCAGCGTTTCTCCGCCCGAGGGTCCCACTTGGCAGGAGTTTGACATTGGCAGCTCACAAAGGTCACGGTGGGTTTTGCAACACGGACACCGGCCAGCGCCTTCCTTTGAATGGGACTCTGAGCCTCTTCACTCCAGGAACCGTCGGAGGTCAACAACACTCGACCCCGGACAAGCTAGAGGCTGTCGATCCCATTCTCAGCTGCCAGCCAGGGCCCTTAGTCCGTTGATTTAACAGGGAAAGGAGCGGCTTGTTGGCAGGCAGCCTGCAACCACCTGCACTCTGAGTCACAACCAGAGTAAGTGGCCCTGCGCCCTGCCCAAAGGGGGGTTTGGGTGTAGGATGCCACGTGATTGGGGCAGGGGGAGGACGATGAAGGAGAAGGGTAGTTTCAAATGCAGCAATTAGCTGGTTCTAGCCTGGCGTGAGCAGCTGCCTGCCATGTTGGCACACAGCAAAAGAGCTGGGGGGGGAAGCAATAGGCTCTGCAGGAGCCGGAGGGAGAGGGCAGGAAGCTCAGAGGGGCCTGGTGGGTGGGGCCAGTCGCTTCCCTGGTGGGGTGTTGGTGGCTGGCTATGAGGAGGGTGCAGAGATGATTGGAGGCCTGGTGACGGCTTTTGGCCAGAGAATGGATATGCTCTGGGTAGGTCTGGCTGGCGGTGTCTATGGAAGGCATGACTTGCATCTGGCTCTGCTCTGGTGAGGGATGTGTGATCAGAGAGCCCAGCTCGAAATCCCTTCCTGCCCTCCCTCTCCTTCGGCATGACCTGGGGGGGAGAGGGAGACAAGCCCACCGGTCCAGGGAAGGAACTAGGGGGGCTGAGCTCCTGGCCAGAGGGGGGCTGAGGGTCAGCTGGAGGAGGCTGCTTTGCTTTCGGTGCTGCTGCATTGTCTGCAGGGAAGGGATGCTGCCCCCCCATCTCTATTCCTGAAGGGGCACCCGCTGCCAAATACGCATTCGGCTCTGCTGCAGAGCAAGTCTTCCTTAACGATCCCCCTCTGGGGTCCTGGGTCTTTCCCCCTCCCCTTCGCCACTTGCACATTCCCAGCTATCCCAAAGCTGCTCTCCAGGGCCCGGGCGTGGGGTGCTGGGCCGTGTGCCCAGCCGTAGCTCCACGTCTCATGCCGCCACACTGCTTGTGCCTGCATAGCGTTTGTACGGCCGGATGTATATTTTCATTGTTTTTCAGGAAGAAATAAAGTGCTCGGTATTTTTGTCAATTCCCTTGGTGGCTTTGTGATCACTTCAGAGACACTGGGGTGACTGGTCGGGCTTGGCCCAGTTGCCCCAATAGATCACCCTCGGGCCTCTAGCAGTATGGGTGCAACTTGGCTACAGTGGGATCAGAGCTCCGTGCCCGAGCTTTGACCTTCCCTCAGCCCCATTGTTCATTGTAGCCCACGATGCCCTGGGCATGTCCCCTTGTTATCCTAGCGTTTGGGGTTCCCTGAAACCAGGCCAAGCATGGGCACCTGCACATGTCTCCGTAGGTTCCCCTCTCTCCCTTTCCTAGATTGTAAGACCCTTGGGGCAGGGACCTGTCTCCAATCGATGATTATACAGGGCCAGGCCCATTGCAGGTGCTAGACAAATCATAACACCCAGCCCTCACTGGTTTGCTCTCCTCCCAGTTCTCTTATCCTGGAAGCACCAATTGGCAATGCAGAGACCCTCTCCACCTCCCCCTAAAATCAAAGGCCCAGGAATCCAATGCCACTGCATGCCATTGTATACCCGCATGGACATGTGCATTACAGTCCCACCCAGCGCCCTGGGATGTAGAGGTTTGTGTCTGTCCTGGTCCAGGCTGGCGTGAAGTCATGACAAGAAGAAACAGAAAGAGACCATTTTTCTCTGCCTCTTAGATGCAGGCTTGCCTTTGGCGGACCATCTTATCCTGCTCTATTAGGGCTAAGGGTGAATTACAACATATAAAAAGATATACATAAATAAAGCCAGTTTAAAAATCCCCACTTGCCAAATGTTTGGCCGAATAAAGTTTCTGATTGCCTCTGGGGAAACACCCAGGCTCAGCCTTTGATAAACCTCCATAATTGTGGAGCAGCCGCTGAGAACGCCTCTCTGCATGGGCTTGCTGTGTGGGCTTGACACATCAATGGGGCGTGCAAGCAGATGCTCCTGGCTGACTTCAGAGACTGCCATCAGGCACAGAGGAGCGTCTGTCTGATATGTGGGACCCAGGTTGTTTCGGGCTTTACAGAACTAAACTTTTTATAGGTCAAAATCATGCCACCGCAGCACTCGGAAGGGGACAGGGTCAGCCCTATGGACTGGGGCCATAGGGATTAGTTCCACCACCGAGCAGGGCTTTCCCACAGACTTACAGATCCTTCAGTGTCCCTTCCAGAAGGTCATCACCCCAAGCGAGTTGTCCAAGGGGCCGGCTAGCTCCAGCTCCCCAACACAAACCTGCATCTCAAGTTCAGCTGCAAATTGGCTTCGTTTCTGTATTTAAAGGCTGCCAGCTTTGCCTTCCTCCACCCATCTTCCCCTGGTTTCTCCTTTGGGGGAATCTCAGAGGGATCGTCTCCTGGTACATCACATCCCTGAGCAACCAGTATCCCAGCAAAGATGGCCACAGGGATGATGATGTGCTGGTGGAAGGACTCCTTCGAAGCCAGGGAAGGTGGGAGCGGGGCTCTGGATTTTCACCAAAGGGGACTTGGGAGGATTGGCAGCTGCTAGTTCTGAAGGCACAGCAGTAGGGATGGGCAAACAGATCACAGTTCGGGTTCGGTTTGGATGCTTGGCCGTTCGGTGGTTCGGGTCGAATGTTGAGTTCGGATTCAGGATTCGGTTCAGTCGGGCTCGGTTCGGTCTTTAGTTCGGTGCAATCGGGAACGGAAAATGATATTTGGTTTTTGAAATAAAAGAAAAAAACTGAAAAACATATCTGGCGATAACATTTTTGTTTCTTATTACTTTTTGATGAAATTTTGGGAGATTGTACCCCCAATGGAGGGCACTAGGTGTACCAAAATTCAGAACGATTAGATAAAGGAAACCAATTTCAGAAGCAATTGAATGTTGCGATTTTAAGAAAAGCTCCATACACATTCATGGCTACAACTTCTTTATCTTGCATCCAATGTTCATGAACCTTGTGCATATTACATCCCTCCATATGCTTAATATTTCTGCCAATTTTAGGAAAGAGTGGATAAAGGGTCCCAAGGGTATAAGACATTAACCTGAAAATACA
>QEPC01009851.1:706145-731022 GCA_003113815.1 Sphenodon punctatus | reverse complement strand
CCCCCAGCAAACCTGTCCCCATTCCTACTCTCTCCCCTCCCCCCCCAGCAAACCTGTCCCCATTCCTACTCTCTCCCCTCCCCCCGTGCAGCCCTCTTACCTGGGAGACAAGTAGTGCGGCGTGGGCTCCGCCTGCTGCCCATGGGGCGCTCCCTATAGGCTGGAGATGGTAGTGCACTCAGCATAGGATGCAGGCAAGGGCTGCACTGGATTTCTGCATTGGCTCCAATGCAGCCTTGCAACCTGCATTTCTCATAAGCATCCTCTAAAATGGGCATATCTGGCCACCCTACCCTAGAAGCAGGGGAAGTGAGGCCAGGGTGGGTCATCCTGCAGCCGGTCATTCGGGGGCAGGAAAAACGTCTTTTCAGGACAAAAAAAAAGATTTCGGTTTCATTTCGGTTTCGTTTCAGTCTCAGTTTAGGTGTTTTTGACTGTTCGGCCAACCCGAACTCGGCTGAACCGAACCATCAAACCCAAACTCGAGTTTTCGAACCGAACATCCGAACTGCATTCTGTTCGCCCATCCCTACAGAAAAGCCTAAATGGCTCCGGTTTTTACCGATACCTTTCCACCACAGATTTTTATCAAGCCAACAAGAACTACTTTTTTTTTTTTTTTCCAGACACTGTTTCGGCAAAGAGTCAGCCTTAAATGAAGACGAGGATTTTGGCTCTGCCAAAGAATGAAAAATCTTTAACATAAAGATAATCATGAGTCTCTCCACTTTTGCTGCCACAGATTTCGTTCCTCCCTCCAATCTGAGAATGGCAGAGGGAGGTTGCCAGTGGAGCTCCCCAAATCCCCCTCAAACATTTATTTTGAATTACCTTACAACAGTCATTGACTGTAGAATCATATCCCCCAAACCTGAGCGCCATTTTAGCGATGGCTTTTGCCTCATCGATTTTTAAGGCTGGTTCCAATTGGAACCCTCCCTTGGATTTGTAAAACTTTAATAATGCTATGATAACGGGGCCAAAGCTTGTTTAATAGACCAGCTGTGGGGTGCCCAAGATCCATTAAATGCACAAATTACCCCCGTTTGTGCCCTTGCATAGGCCACCTTTCAACTTTAAATTTTTGAGAAAAGATCATTATTTTCATCTTGGACTAATTGATTATGAGATCTTCTTCAGCACAAGCAGAGCCAAAATCCTCAAGAAGCCGTACTAAGCCCAACCTTGCCGTAGAGAGCAGGATGGTATCGTCGGCATACATCGAAATAGACACTTTGTGATTTCCAATTTTAGGTGCCATATATTTGCCATGGTCTTGATGGGACACTATCAAATGATTTACATAAATATTTAATAACATGGGGACCAGCAGACACCCTTGCTGAATGCCTCTCGAAGAGCTCATGGGCTCGGTCATGGAGCCTCTTCGATTTATTTGTACCTTTGCCAATACATTTGTGTAGAGGGATCTTATTAACAAAAATAATCTCTTCTCCATCCTTAGCTTGGCCAGTTTTCCCCATCATTTCTCCCAATTAATTAAATCAAATACAGACGTCAAATCAATAAACGCTACAAATAAATTCTTTTTTTTAAATTTTATTTTATATTTCCCAATAAGATGGGGAAGCACAAAACAATGATCTACCGTGCTTTTAAGAGCACAGAACCCGGCTTGTTCAGCCACCAATATCTTATTGGTAGCAATTCATTCAGGCAGTCTGTCTAATAGCAACTTTGTATAGATCTTGGCTATGATGCATAAAAGACTTATTGGCCTATAATTGCTAGGCTTGAATAGATCCCCCTTCTTAAAAATAGGTACTACAACCCCCCGCCTCCAGGAATCGGGTATAATTCCTGAATTATTAATCAGTGTAAATAGATTTGCTAGGGCAGGTGTCCACCACTCAGGTAGAAGCTTCAATGTTTCACCACTTTTGTGACTGTTTCCTGCCATAACTTGGTAATGTATCATTCCTGGATGCAGCATAGGTGGATCATGAACACTCATTTAACAGAACAGGTCACGTCATATAAGTACTTAGGGGTTACTTTTTCACAATCAGCCTCCTGGCGTGCACGCTTGAAGACCGTGAAAACCCAGGTTAATTGTACATGCAAAGGTTTAATAAGTTTTTATTTCTCCAAAGGGGGGGGGGCGGAGAATGGTGCTGCCCACCTTAAAAGTCTATTCTTCCGCAATTATTGTATGGGGTTTCAATATGGGGTCCATCCCTTATTAAGGAACTGGAAGCAGTACAAAATAGGTTTTTAAGACCCATTCTATAGACTCCAAAGAGTACCTCTGTTGCATTGATGTGGGCTGAGACTGGCATCGCTTCGCTAGCCAAATTGGTCATATTAAAATACTGGCTGCGCTCGTTTTAGGGCAAGGCCAGCGGTCTCCCATAGGAGGCCTTTTCCTCGGTTTCGGAGAGCCCTTGGGAAATTGGTATTGCATATATATTAGCTCGTTTAGGCTTTTTGACTGAGTACTTTACTGTCTATGACATACCCTAAAGCTTTAATTTTAATTAAATCACAAATTCTGAATCAAGAGAGCCAATTTTTGAAGGAAGCCATTATTACTCAAAGGTTGCCGAGACTTATAAATCTCTTGTGATTCAACAAAATGGTGCTTCCTATTTGTTTTCTCTATTCAAATGGTCTCAAAGAGTGGCTGTCACTCTAGTTAGATTTAATTCAATCCCATCGGCTGTTCTGGAGGGTAGATTTGCTAAAATTCTTCATGTATTAAGAGTTTGTACATTCTGTAAGTCCCAGACGGTAGAATCAATAGTGCATGTCATTTTTGACTGTAGTTTATATAGAGACATCCGTGCATCAGTTCTAGAACCTATAATAATGGCCCTGGGTCCCTGTGCTCAGCATGACGTTCTGGTTGCATTACTTGGTGATCTGGACTCTACTAGATCAATGCAGGTTCCTACATTTTGTGCCCTGGCAATTCAACTTAAATTATTTTGTGTTACCAAGTTGCGATCACAATCAAGTTTGATGATGACTGTTTCATGCAAAGCCACTCGGCCGCCACAGCTGTTCCTGGGGGAGCAGCCCCTCTGTTGGGGCTTCCCACCAGACGGGAGCCCTCTGCGACTGCTGCAACCGTCGCGGCAGCGCCAAGCTGGCAAAAAGTCAGTGGGGTTTTATTCTTCGCAGGAGACGTTCCAAAACCTCGCGGTATTTCCCTTTTGAAATGAAAATAGTTCTCGAGTTTATATTTCTAATTTTGTGGGGGGAAAGGGAGCTTCCCCAAATGGAGCTGGCCGGTGTGTATTGGTGTAAATATGGGGGGGAGGGGCTCCCCCAAATGGAGCTGGCCGGTGGGCATTGGTGTGAATGTGGGGGAAGGGGGCTTCCCCACATGGAGCTGGCCAGTGGGGGTTGGTGTAAATGTGGGGGAAGGGGGCTCCCCCCCATGGAGCTGGCCGGTGGGCATTGGTGTAAATGTGGGGGGAGGGGCTCCCCCAAATGGAGCTGGCCGGTGGGCATTGGTGTGAATGTGGGGGAAGGGGGCTTCCCCACATGGAGCTGGCCGGTGGGGGTTGGTGTAAATGTGGGGGAAGGGGGCTCCCCCCCATGGAGCTGGCCGGTGGGCATTGGTGTAAATGTGGGGGGAGGGGCTCCCCCAAATGGAGCTGGCCGGTGGGCATTGGTGTGAATGTGGGGGAAGGGGGCTTCCCCACATGGAGCTGGCCGGTGGGGGTTGGTGTAAATGTGGGGGAAGGGGGCTCCCCCCCATGGAGCTGGCCGGTGGGCATTGGTGTAAATGTGGGGGGAGGGGCTCCCCCAAATGGAGCTGGCCGGTGGGCATTGGTGTGAATGTGGGGGAAGGGGGCTTCCCCACATGGAGCTGGCCGGTGGGGGTTGGTGTAAATGTGGGGGAAGGGGGCTCCCCCCCATGGAGCTGGCCGGTGGGCATTGGTGTAAATGTGGGGGGAGGGGCTCCCCCAAATGGAGCTGGCCGGTGGGCATTGGTGTGAATGTGGGGGAAGGGGGCTTCCCCACATGAAGCTGGCTGGTGGGGGTTGGTGTAAATGTGGGGGAAGGGGGCTCCCCCCCCCCATGGAGCTGGCTGGTGGGGGTTGGTGTTAGTGTCACCTCCTCCCCCAGCTTCTAGTGGTTCAAATCTGGTAGAGGATCCTTCTGTGTCTCCCGCCATGTTGCCTCCTTCCACCCCAGAAGAGGCAGCATCCCAGACTTCTGGAGTCTCAGGGCCTTGTGGGGGGCGAGACAGCAGGATGTTTTTTCTTTGCCTTTGAGCGCTCGTTCACATTCCCTCGGCCCCAGTGCCGCGCTGCCTCCTTCAATCCCTCCCTGCCGCGTGGGGGCAGGTGCCGCCTTGGGAAGCTTCGAGGAGGCAGCATTGCCTAGTGGACGGAACACAGTCCAGTGTGGCTCTCGGCCGATCCATGTTCCGTGCCCACATCCCCTCCGTTTCTCCCTGCCGGCAGGGGGACTCATTCCAGGCCACCCCGGCCCTTCTGCTAGAAAGGACTTGGAGGGCCAGGCCCGGGCGAACACTAAGCATTGCTAGGCGGGAGACGTCGGATCGCCGTGGCTCATTGGCCCCACACTTGGCTGGAATTGCCTGCTTAGCCTATTTGCCAAACCGCCATTGTATTTACATCCCGCCGGCATTGGGACTGGCCCTGGCCTAGAGTGGCCTTGGCTCCTGTTTTAGACCGGACAGTCCTCTTTTCTGAAGGGATTCTCCATTGTCCTTGATTGACGCGTTGGTGGCCTGTATTTTCCACGCACTGCCGGCACTGCCGCTTTCACCCCCCACCCCAGAAGTCATGCCGTCCGGGTGGGAACAGCGGCAGCAGCAGCGTGTGGACTCGGAAGTGAGCCAGCGGTCCCAGCACCAGGGGGAGGGCTAGGGCGACCGTCGCAGCTGGAGATTCCAGGACAGAACCACATTGTTGATCCACCCAACCCCATCCAGGTGGATTTGTTAAAATATGCCCCCCGGCCTGGGATTTTGCTGGTACCGTTGCCCACCCTAGCCTGGCACTCAGCCCTCTTGGATAGAGACCGGTCTCTGCCGCCCTGAACGTACTTCCTAACAATTCGAGTGGCCAGAGAGAGTTAAGCCCTGCCCCTGTGGCCAATAAGCCACACCCCTACGCAAATAAGTCCCGCCCCCGTATGCACTTACAGGCGGAACCTCCTAACATTCCGAGTGCCCAGAGGGACAGACGCTCTCCTGCTTCTCATTCTACTTCGTTTCTTGTCCTTCCATCCTCTTCCCCCATCGGCCTCTCAAGGGCTTTTCCTGGGAGACTGCCAGGAAAGACACACCGGAGAGGTTGGAATACCGGCCTTTCATCTTTCTCTCTCTCCTGAAAGAGGGCCAATGGGATTGAGCACCCAATGAGGACCCATCCTTCCTAAACAGCACCAGCTGGGAGGGATGGCCTGAGGGGCTTGGGGAGAGGGGAACGTAGAGAGAGACATTCGTGAAGATGAGAAGTCACAGGTGAGGGGGTTTTTTTGGGGGGGAGGCATTAAAAGGTGAAGCATCAATGACCAATCTCTGGGGTGAGGAGGTAGGTAAGCCTCTCAGAAGAGGTCGGTTTCTAGGAGGAATCTGAAGGCTGGGAGGGAGTAGGCAGGGAATTACAGAGGCTGATCTTCAGGTGCTGCCAATAAGAAACCTGCAGCTTCTCAGCAGAGGAAGCCGTTGGGGGCTTTAGAGACATGTTTGTACTGTCAAGCTCATTCTGTCCACACGCTGCCAGACGGCGTTAGACCTGGAGTAAGGTTGTCACCTATGCAAAATTTAAGAAACACTTATGAAAAATACGTGTTGCCGGCCCTGCATGGGTGCTAATGCAGGCCCTGCAACATGTATTTGTGCCTAGGTGGCCCCCCTAGTCCTAGGTCCCCATCGACCTAGCCTTGCTTGGAACACGACACTGAAGGGCTTTCTTTCCTGCTACCCCTCCCTCGAGCTGCCTGTTCCCCTTGCCCTCGAAGGGGTCTCCATGCCGGATAGGAGGGTCACTGCGTACGGAGAGCCTGATGCATTAATCACCCTGCAATGTCCAAATATTTACATCTGGGTCTGAAAAGGGGAAGCGCTTGGGATTACGGAGCCATTTGGGGTGCGTCAGAGGCACGGCGGATGTGGCTCCGTCTCCCCAGATGGAGCAGCTACACTCAGCTTCCTGCACGGCAGGCTGGGCTGCTTTCCTGCCTCGAGTCTGCTAGCACCTCCCATTTTGGGTGGTTTTCTAGACACCAAAATCTCAAGACTCCCAGTCCGGCTGCAAGAATCTTGGCTTTCATTTAGAAAACCAACGTCTCTCGCCCTCCTGACTGAGGAGAGAAGTCTGGAACCATGATTGCAGTGAAACCTTGGAAACCGGGGTGGGTGGGTGGGGGAGAGAGAGAGTGTAATGTTTTAAAGTCTGATGATTCTGAATTCAATCTCATGATTTTAGGGGACTGGTTCGGCAGCTGATTTTTGACTGTTCAGGGTTTGCCGCCCTGCAGCCTCCTTCGCAGATAGATTTTCACAAGGAGCAAATGAGGGAGGGTCCATGAGTCTGAAGCTCCCTTCCCCTTGGGCTGGCTTGAGATTGGCCACCGGCGGAGACAGGATGCTGGGCTCGATGTCCCGTTGGTCTGACCCAGACTGGCACCTCAAGACCAAATGCATCCCACGGCTAGTTTTCATAAGAACATGAGAATATAAGCTGGGTCAGGCCAATGGTCCATCAAGCCCGGCACCTGCCTCTGGGGGCCTTTTTAGACAAATGGGATTTTAAACCCATGGCTCTTGGACACCTCTGCGGGGGGAGGGGGGGGCTTTAGACGCTCCTCCATGAACCAGAAGTCACCTGGGCGCCATTAGAAACAGCGGCGCCACGCGACTCCCGGGTGTTTTGCGACGCGGTGTCGTGATACCAGTGCTACGGCGCGTCTCAAAACATCAGGGAGTCGCCCGGCGCCGCTGTTTCTAATGGCGCCCAGGTGACTTCTGGTTCACGGAGGAGCGTCTAAAGCCACCCCCCCCGCCCCCCCCCCGTGGTGGTGTCCAAGAGCTGTGGGTTTAAATTGCGGTTTAAATCCCGCTTGTCTAAAAAGGCCCTGACAGCAGCCAATCTCGGTCACTTGGAGGAAGGACCCAACGGGTCCCAATGGGGCGATCCGTTCTCTGCTGTTCCCTCCCCGCTCCCGACAGCAGTAAGAGGTTACACGTTCCCCAGACCTACCCGGCTAGTAGCTGCTAACGGACCGATCCTCCAGAAACTTGTCCAACCCTTTCTTAAACCCAACGACACCCCTGGCCTTGGGCACGTCCTCTGGCAACAGAATGTGGCCCCTTGTCATGGGACGCCAGTTTTCAGTTCTCAGCTTTCATTATATACTTGTTGTCTTAACATTTTCCTTTACGTATTTGTTACACACGTGGTCTACATGTATCCTGCGATCACACCTCTTTCCTGTTCCTGGATGTGGCCCCTGGATCCTGTTCCTTCTTCCAATCACCAAAAAACTGAGCTCCGGTTAAGTGAGCAGAGAGGAGGACGTGACACAAGGATAAGGGGCGGATCGGTGACACGGATCAATGATCTGACCGCTCCTTTTCCTGCGCACACCCCTTACACACTCCCACCTCCAACTGCTGTCGGGCCCTTGGAGCTGATACTAAGTTTCAAAGTGTCCCCCAGGAAGGAAAGGTGTCCCCCACTCCTGGTCCATCCTATCCCCTCTCAGCCGTCTCTTCTCCAAGCTGAAGAGCTCCAACCTATCCGGCCTCTCCTCGTACAGAAGCCGCTCCGTACATTGGATTTGATTTTCTTGATGTCATTAATTCAGCATCTCCCCGTTTGAGATTGGCTCCCTTGTGCTTTCTGTGCCGACTGCCGTCGGATGGGCTGGCTGGCTGGCTGGTCGCCACCCTCTGGCCGCCAAACCCGCGGACAAGGAGTTCATTGCGCGGCTGCCTCGTTCCCTCACGGAACGAAGCTGGGATTCGCTGGGGCTCCGTTTCATTCGCTAGTTCGTTTGCAATGCTCTTAACTCTGATAAACAGGAAAACTCGAGTGAGCGAAAGAAACAAGGTTGGATTGGAACAAATCTTAACTTTGTGAAAGGAGTGATTTAAGCCCGGATGGTTTCCGTTCAACCCCTCACACAGACGCCAATTTGAATTTCGGAATGTGCTGTAAAGGAAGCAAATCTTTGATTCGCTGGCTGGAAGATCTTGCCTTGGGCTCCTCTAGCGCCACCCCAGTGCCGCCATTGCCATTACGGTTCTGCTCTCCTCTGCCAGCAGCGTGCCCCCTGAGAGGCAATCCGACCAGGGCCTGTTTAGTGTGTGCCCCCGAAACCCCAACCCGAGCCTGATTTGTTTGTGAAATTGCAACTCTGGAACAAAGAGGTTGTGCTGTGAGCAGGGCCACTGGATCTCTCCGGATGCCGGGCCGCCGCTGGGCAGACAAAGGGCTAGTTTGCATCCCGGCGTAGGTGGCTGTGGCACTGCCAAGCGTTCCCAAGATAAGCACCGGCTTCTGCCCACACGCCTCTCGCCCACACCAGGCTGGGGGTGACAGGAGCTGGGGAGGGCAGGGGAGCTCTGAAATAAGGAACACCCATTATGGTTTATGGGGGCATGAGGATCTGAAATAAGGGGTGTGTGTTATGTTCTGTGGGACTGTGGGATCTGAATAAGGATCTGTTATGTTCTATGAGGCCATGAGGCCTTTGGAGATTCGTCTAAGCCTGAGCCTGCTCATCTTCTGGAAATGATGTAAGACCTTTCTGTATTGCCAGGCATCTGGCAGGCGGGGATAGGGCTGGGTGGAGGGAGGGTTAGGGGAAATGGGGGGGGAGGGGTTAGATGTCCTTATTGGTTGTAAACCCCCTGAGTCTAAATGGGAAGGGTGGAGTATATATTTGAATGAATGAATGAAACCCCAACTGTTCAAATATCAGCAGTCCGATCTGGAAAATGATGAGATGAGCTTAAAATCATGAGCTTTTAAAAGAAGTAATAGATATCTTTGTTTTTGTCTTTTTGGACTTTCGGACTTAGTCTTTAGGACTAAAGATAACCCCACAAAAAACAACCACCACAAGAGCTGGTAATAAGGGATGTTTCCTTAAAATAGGTGACCTCCATCAACCCCCTTGGCCTCTCCTCTCCTCTCCTCCCTCCACAGGCTCCCTCTTCCCGAGCGTATTCTGCACAAGCTCCTCGTTTTCACCTACAAAGCCCTTCACAACCTCGCTCCCCCCTACCTCTCTGCCCTGATCTCCCTCCAAACCCCTGCTCGAGCACTCTGCTCCTCCTCCATCCCCTCCCTCACCCTCCCACGCCTCCCCTGCTCCCCCAACCGCCTTCGTCCCTTCTCCCTCGCTGCCCCACATGCCTGGAACTCCCTCCCTGCCCTCATCCGCCTTGCCCCCACCCTCCACACCTTCAAATCCCTCCTCAAAACCCACCTCTTCCGCTCCGCCCTTCCTAACTCCTGCTAATCATCCCCACCCAGGATTATCCCCCACCTGGTATCTGCAAACTCCCAATTTTCTGTAACCAAGCCAAGAAAGTGTACCTGAGCTCTCGCATCCTCATGAATGTCGCATCCCTTGTCTCTCCCTCTGTTCCCCCTTCCCCGTCTCCCCTCCCCCTGTCTTTAGATTGTGAGCTCTCGGGCAGGGACCGTGTCTATCTTATTCTCTGTAAAGCCCCAGGTACACGTCTTGCGCTATATATAAATGCTAATAATAATAATAAATAAATAAATATAGGGGGCCATGAAACAGGAGATCCTGGCATGGCTGCAGAGAGGTTTTGGGAGGCCTGGCATAAAATTCTTGATGAGGCCCCAGGCTGCTCCCTAGGGCTGCTGCCTCTCGTAGAAATGACCCCGAAACTCCTATTTTGGCCTATGGGAGATTCAGGGTCGTCTCTGCAATCTGTTGCTAGCTTGTGTGTGCAAGGAGAGGCTCTTGCCCTCCCCCAACGTTAGGGTTGCCAGATAGGCACATTTTTTCAGAACTCTTATGAAAAAATACATATTGGTTCCTGTAGAAGCCGGGGGCTCCTGGGACCAGCTAGGGTGGCCAGATATGCAACTTTTAGAGGACACTTATGAGAAATACAGGTTGCAGGGTTGCATTGGCTCCAGCGCTGCCTGCCCCCCCCCAGTCACTGTCATCAGAGAAAGGCTCTCCCAGGGCTGGGACAAAGGGCTGGAACGCCAGAGGAACCAGCACAAAGGGAGAGAGAGAGTTGGGCAGGAGCCAGGCATTTTTCAGCCTCCCCAAGGCAGATTAAATTCTTCCATGCGGACAAGCTGCCAGTCAAGGCTGCTCCATCCCCCTTGCCGGGGCAGAGAGGGCAGCGTGTTCAGGGTTTCCAAGCTCCCACAGGCCGTGCAGTGCTGGGGCGAGGTACCGGCGGGGCGCATGGACACTGCCCCGAGCTCCCACAGCAAGTCGGAGGCGTGTTGCATTGATTTTACACGCCTGCGGCAGGAATCCATGAGCCAGAGCTAACCCCAGACCCGGGGAAGGAGGTTCGGGAGACCGGCATGAGTCAGGGAGAACGTGCACTGGGCTAGGGCTCAGGAGACCTGCCTCTGCCGCAGTCTCCGATTCCCTGTGATGTGAGAGTGTGTGACCGCGTCACTGTGCATCCTTGCAGGAACAGGACCATGGGTAAGTGCAGCCCTGAGAGCAGGCCAAACTCCAGCAAGTATCTGGCCCTTTAAGGGGGTGAGGCAACCAATCGAAATCAGCTGACTGTCTCAAGCTGGGTGTGGCTTTGCAAGTCAGCTGACCCTCTGCTATATAAGGCTGCGCTGGGTGGGGGGTGGCACACAGCTAGATAAGGCTGTCGTCTCTGCGTGTTTTTAGGGCACATGTATGAAATATCATTTTTGGAGGGTTGCTACTGCCACAATTATAATGATGTTTATTATGTGTTTATGTATTACTGTGATAATTTTGTGAGCCGCCTCAAGCCATTTTGTAAATGGGAGTGCGGGATATAAATGAAAAGGGAAATGAAATGCAAACCCTGCTGGCCCAGCTGACAGGGAGCCTTCCCACCTCTGGGCACTGGAGACCAGAGGTCTAGTGATAGAGTTTGGAGCTGGCTGGCAGGCAGGGCACCAGGCCGAGGGATCCACCGGCTGGGCAGGGAAACCAGCAAGCAGTCTGGAGAGGCTGGTAACAAGGAAAATAGTGCAGAACCGCTGAATGATTTGGGCGCACGTAGGACGGAGGCTAAGTGCGATTTGGATTGGCTTGGAGCGGATCCTGCAGCCACTTACGCTGGCTGCAGGGCGAGCTTGTCCCAGTGAGTTATTCAGGCCACAAAGCACTTATTCCGGAGGAGTCCCATTGTCGTGATCCACAATCCAGAGCTGGGCCAGGAACTACCCCTGGAGTGGCCGGATATGCAAATGTTAGAGGACGCTTATGAGAAATACAGCTTGCAGGGCTGCATTGGCTCCAACCATGCAACCTGTATTTCTCATGTGTCCTCTAAAATTTGCATATCTGGCCACCCTAACTACATCAGAGCACGCAGCAGCCATCCTGCTGAACTGACCACTGCCTGCTGTGGCCTTATTGGAGGAGGAGGAGGGGGAGGGGTGGGGGCATGTACAGTGATTAGCCAATCAGGAGTCATGTCTGTGCAATGTGGCCAATAGGAAGTGAGCCCGGCCAATCCATTGTCTAGGATTGTGCACCAGGTAAAAGAGCAGCCAGGACACCTGGGTCTGTGGGGGGGGGGGAAGAGAGAGAGGAGCTGGGTGCAGCCCACCCCCCTGGCTGGTCAGCTTGGCCCTCGGCATCGCCCCCCCCCCAACCCAAGCAGCAAGAGTGGGCACTGGAGACGGCAGGGGATTGGGCACATTCTCTTTATTAATAAAGCAACACAGGAAAGCTCTCGTTTCAGAAAATAGACTATCATCACTATGGAGAGATGGTCTCCCCATGCCTAATAAACCCTCTCGCTCGCTTGTAGAAACGGGCCTTGGTCACAGCATGGGCCGCACCGCCAGACCCGGCGACAAGAACAGGTCGGCAGGGGCTGGTGGCGCCACCTTTGAGTCTTAAGCCGCGCCACGTGCTGGACAGGCCGACCCTACGCATTAACCTTGCTCCCCCGACTGCTCTCCTCTGCCTCGGCCCGGGGACCCTCCCTGTCCACAGCAACAGGAGGCGGGAGGGGGAGGGTTGCCAGAGAGGCAAGTTTTCCCAGGACACTTATGAAAAATGCATGTTGCGGGGCCGGCATTGGCGCCTTAGGGTGGGGGCCCAGCTCAATGGGGGCGTCGTTTTACCCGATGGCCTCGTCCGGCAGCCGGCACGCGGGCGGGACCGAGTGGAGGCCGCAAGTCTCTCCAGCCCAAGCTAAAGGGGCCAGTAAGTGCTGCAGGCAGGGCGAGAACCCGCAGAGGGTAGGAGGCGGCTAGGAAGCGCACGCCCTGTGTCTGTGGTTTACACGGTCCCTGCTCCCTGTTGTGTAATAATAACGCAGCCTCTCCCTCGGTACTAACATTACCCCCTCAGCTCCGGTCCTGTTCCCCTCCAGGGTAGCGATGGAGCTGCCATCGCCGGCTACTGGCGGGAGGGCCCATCCTGCTGGGCGCTGGGCCAACGACATTTCTTCCAGCGCACCAAGGACGTTTTTAGGACGGGGAAAACAGGGAAGGTCCCCTGGGCCTTGCGCGCTCCAAGGGATTAATGTGGGGCTCCAGCAGCGGTGGCCCAGGCAATACCAAGGTGCCCCCGCTCCTGCCCCCATGGGGCCTAGGGCTGTCACCCCCGTAGGGGCGCACACTGCCAGGATCCCCACTACCGCTAGGGCTCCCCACATACAGCGGCGGTGGCGGCAACTGCCAGGGGCCTCACGACTTCTAAGACCAGCTCTGCCTTGGCCTTCACTCCCACCCCTCCCAAGGCTGCAGCAAAGCAGGGATCAGCGCAGAGACTTCAGCTGTGTGGGGGTCTGTGCAGGGCCCCCAACATGGGGGAAAGGAGGCAGGATCAGCTGGTCCCACCTCCTCTCCCATGGCCCTGCCATCTTCTGGGGGGAGCACCCTCAGTGGCGTAGTAGAGGTGGTCATGTTTGGGGGCCTGCTAGTGGGGTCCCTTGCTCCTTACCCTGATGAAAACAGGAGCCACTGCAGAGCCACTCTCCCAAAGTAGAAAAGGGGGGAGGAACCAGGGCGGTTGCCCCGGGTTGCCCCATGTAAGACTAGCTGTGAAAGGAGTTTCTCAGACTCGGGGGGTGGGGGGCACTAAACCCTTGCTATGAGGCCCCAGGGACCTTGAGTCTGGCCAGAGCCCACCAGCTGCACTGCTGATACTCCTCGGAAGGATTCTCCTTGATTTAGTGCAAGTGGCTTGGCCTGGAATGTTAAGGAGATGGGTGTTGAGTTGGTGCTGGCCGCTGTCAGAGACAGGACACTGGGCTGGATAGCCCATTGACCTAGCCTGACAGGAATGATGTTCCTTACAAGTTCTGTCCCCGGAGAAGGCAGTGAGCAGCAAGGTTCCTTCTAAGGCGCCTGTGCTGATAACACACGCCGCAGAGCCTTCTCCACCTGACAGAGAGCAGCCTCTTCTCATCCCTCCTGCTCCCCTCCCGTTTCCCCTTTCCTATCTCAGTGGCATCAAGCTCAACAGGCCCATTGTCTGACAGACACAGACACACACTCTCCAGGTCTGGGCTGATCTCTCTCCTTTGATGCCTCCATTCTTTAAAGCCCTGGCTGAGGTTTGAGCAAGTTAAACATCAAAACTCTGATCCAGAAAATCAAGCTTCGGAGGCCACGGGGAGAGGCCACGGGCAGCAGCTGCCCTGCCACGCAGGGAGGAGGAAGAGCAGAGGCAACGCTCTTTTCCCTGGAGGCGTGTGAGAGAGGCCTCCTCCTTCGGGACAGCCTGGCTCTTCAAGGCGTCGTCCATTTGAAAGGGCAGCCACAAGTGGGGGCTCACGAAAGCAGTAGGTGATTTGAAGGCCGAGGGGTCTCCCAAAAGAGGTGGCTGGTCGTAGGCGAGAGACCGGTCTAAGAGCCGAACACGCAATGTGCCCTGGGGTTAGTCGAGGTCTTTGGGAGTGGCCGGTCTCTGTGGGGAGGGGAACAATCTTGATCAAGCAAAGGAAGAGGTGCAGCTTCCAGCTCTGTAAACATCTTGTCTCAGAAGAAAAACGATCTATAGACGGACTCCTTTGAACAAACCAGAACAGAAGCACGATTTACCTCGAGTAGCCACTCTGCAAACAGGCGGGGCTCCCTGCGGGAGGTCGTTCTGGGCAGGGCCCGTGGGGGGGGGGGGGGGGGGGGGGGGGTGAAGCCCGTGGGGGTCTCCTAGGAGGAGGAGGCCAGAAAGATTCCACAGGCTCCCTCTCAGGGAAGTCAGAGTTTCAACCCTGCAGAAGTGCCGGCCGGGCAGGTCTTGGACAGGGCAACAGGGGCTGGCGAGCATCAGCTTGGGGTTAATGAGGGGGTTCTCTCCATTCTGCCTGCCGCACCCCAACACACACCCCGGCACCGGCAGGGGGTAGTGATGTACTAGGCACACACAAGTTTCCTGCTCTGGGATCAGAGGAGAGAGAGGGGATATCAGAGAACGGAGCACTCCTCCCCGGCTCTGGTTTTGTAACTTCCTCTGTAACATTCAGCAACAGTCGCTGGCAGTATACAAGCTCTATGAGCCATTGGTCCGGCCCAGTATGGCAGCGACATCGTTCTGAGGTGCTCTTATGACCAAGGAGCCGGAGCAGAGAGTTACCCAAACCCCAGCTCCTGGCTCAGTGCTTTGGAAAGCCTTTTTGCTTGAGTGGCAGTCTGAATGGAAAGTGGTTTGCCCCAAAGACAGCCAACTTGGCACGCAGGAGCCGACAGCACAGGGCCAGGGGGAATGCCTGCTTTTCCCCTTGCCTTGGATCCTGGTTTTCCTCAGTCTACGTATTAGTGCAAACGTGGGTTTGACTTAGAGCTGATTTGGTTCTCGTGGGTAATCCCCGGCATTTGAGTACCCAAAATACTGACAGCCAGTACACCAAAATACTGAAATAACCCCAAAATTTGAAGTCATACCTGAAATATCCCGAAATCTGGGACAAAAAAAATCGGTATTTTGGTATACCGTTTGTCGGTATTTCAGTATACCAGTCGTTGGTATTTTGGATACCCGACTGAAAACCGGTTTGGGTTCTGAAAAGTATCCACAATATTTGGTTTGATTTGGGCACAGGAATTTTACGGGTCTCCCCGTTTCTGTGGGTCCATTTTCCATCTCTTGTTTGACTGTCGTTGCTCACCACAGCCAGTATTTTTGGGATACCCAGCACGATCTCTCCTTCACGAGAAGGAAATGAAGCCTGTGGAGGAGGAAGCTGGGGTGGGGGTGGGGGGGGAGTTGTTGGGTAGGCCAGAGATGGGAAATCCTACCAGTGTCTCAGGATAAGCATCTAGAGAGCAAGAGGGGAGGGACGGAGCTGTACATTCCAGATGGGCTAGGAGTCATGAGAGCTGGGCATGGGGGCGGAGTCAAACCCTAGCTCAGGCTTCCAAGGCTCCTCCCACCCTCCCCACCCACTACGGGACATGGCTGCTACGCCCAGAGGAGTTCTCCGACGCCTGTTCACAAGAGGATGCAGGATTTCTTGGGAGCGGGCGGAGCAGGGTTGAGAACGGCCCTCACAGCTTCCGTGAAGACCTCCTTGATGCCTTCTTGGTTGAGCGCGGAGCACTCCAGGTATCTGACGGCGTGGATCTGCTTGGAGAGGTTGATTCCTTGCTGGGTGGTGACGGGCATCTGGTTCTGCTCCTTCAGCTTCTTCATGGTGTCGGGGTGGTTCCTCAGATCCTTCTTGGTGCCCACCAGCAGGATGGGGATGTTGGGGCAGTGGTGGCACACCTCCGGGTACCACTTGTGCTTGATGTTCTCATAGGAGGGCGGGCTGGCGATGGAGAAGCAGATGATGAAGATGTTGGTCTGAGGGTAGGAGAGTGTCCGGAGCCGGTCGTACTCCTCTTGCCCTGCCGTGTCCCAGAGGTTTAGGTTTATAGTCCTTCCGTCCACCGTGTTCTGGGCGCTGTAGTTGTCGAAGACAGTGGGGATGTACTCCTTGGGGAAGGCGTTGGTCGTGTAGCAGATCAGCAAGCAGGTCTTGCCCACTGCCCCATCCCCCACCACCACGCACTTTATGCTCTGCATCTCGCGCCACGTAGTCCCTCCGTTCCCGTTCAGCAGCCTGCAAGGGAGAGAGGAGAGAGAGAGAGAGAGAATGAGAGCGGGCTCACGGGAGGCCAGGACCAATGCTACATCTCCTCTACGAAACACAGGCCCTTCTGGCTTTGAAAGAGATGAGAGACCAAGGAGCTAAGAGGACCCTTTAGCTGGGCCATCTTCTAGCAGGGAGCATGCAAGCTTCCCAGCTACGTGCAGCCCTTCCTCAGATGGGACACCCCACCTCTCTCAAAGGTGTTTCGCCTAGTGGATCAAGCGGAGAGACTTGGATTTGGGGAGGAGTGGGGGCTCAGATCCCATCTTTGGCCCCGAGTCCTGAACCAGATTTACTTGATTACTGCAGATTTACTTGATCCGGTCGAGCAACTCTGGGGTAAGGACTTCCTGTGCTGGTTTGGCCACACCCACTGGTCTTCTGATAGGCTGCTAGTCCACACCCCCAGCTTCCTGGTTGGCTGGCTGCCTGTATATAAGGCTAACCTAAAACCAGGAGAAAGTGGGTGGATCATCTGTTTCCCTTCCTGCCTCCCCTTTGACGAGGTCTGCTCTGCTTGCCTTTGGACTGCACTGGTCCTGAACCAGCTCTGTCCTGGATTCATTGCCTGAAAATAGTCCTTCTATCCAGTGCCTGTCTCGTGTTTGTCTGTCCTTGACCCAATCCTGCCCAGACTCCTGGACCCGATCCCCAGCACATCCCCGACAGCCTGTAGGAAAGGCAGCATTCCCTGCCTGTCCTTGTGAAGCTGTCTCCAAGGCTGTCCGGCGTTATCACCCCGGGAGGTTAATTGTCGGGGGAATAATCTGGCCTCTCTTATCGCTCTCTGCTTCCTGCAGATAGAGCACCAAGACAGTTACCCACCGTCAAGCCTTGGGTGAGCAGCACCCCGCCCTGCAGAAGCAGCAGGGAGGCTTTGGAGAGGGGATGAGAAGGGCAGGCTCTTGGAGCTCCTGGGCATTAGGAGAGGGGAATGATGATTCAGAAACAAAGCAGGTTTTCCACGTGACTCTGTGCACTTGGCACACTTAGTCCAAGAGTCGCATGGACCCCTCGGTGCCAGTCCCAGGAGGCCAGGTCAGAAGCCTTCTCTGAAACTCTTCCACCCCACCGATCCACCGGTTTGGGAGAGAGCAAGTGCCTCACCCACAGTGCAAGCCCCGGACAGCGGGCCCACTCCAAACGCACAAAGAGGGAGAGATGCCCCCCCTGCTTCTCATTGCACTTAAGAACACAAGTCGTGCCATTCTGGATCAGACCCATGGACTGATCCATCGAGCCTTGCAGCCTGTCTCATGGTTGCTTGAAGTCCCCAACAGCTCACGATGGGAGGATCCATTCCCTGCTGCTCACTCCCAGCTGCAGACAGTAAAAGGTTACACATTCCCCAGACCTACCCGGCTAACAGCTGCTAACGGACAGATCCTCCAGAAACTCGCCCAACCCTTTCTTAAACCCGGCGATACCACTGGCCTAGAACACGTCCACTGGCAACAAATTCCACAACTAAATTGTGCGTCGAGTGAAGAAAACACTTTCTTTGATTTGTTTTAACTCTGCTCCCTGTTAGTTTCATGGTGAGTCCCCTAGCCCTAGTACTATTTGAGAGGGGAAATAACCCTTCCCTAGTCAAGTGTTCTGCACCACTCATGAATGTATAAACACTAATCTCCGCTCCTCCTTGGCCTCTCAAGGAGGCAACCAGGTAAGAACAGCCTGGGCTTGAATCCTGGCCTTTCTGCTTCTCTCTCCTGCAGGAGGGACAGTGGGATTTAGCTCCCAATGAGGGACTGTCCCTCATCGGTCTTTCACTGCTTGGGGAGCAGGAGCTGCAGTTAGGGGACAGAACCAGGAACTGGAAAAGGGTCCAATAAAATTAGACCCCTGTGTCCCATCCCTACTGGGAATGGGGATAGTGGGAACTGAAGCCAGATCTCCTGGCTGAACTCTCAGGCTGTTGTTTTTTTTTGCATCCAGAAAATCTCCCCCAACCCCCTGCAACGTTACTAGCTGAGCTGTTCCGGGTCGGGGACACGGGAGAAGGGGACTGCAGCACGCCATGGGGTTGGGGGGAGGTAGAGGAGAGCTCAGCTGGCTGGGTGTGGGGGCTGGCCCAGTGTCAGAGGGCACCGTTGTTCCTGCAAATCAACGTGCATGAATGGACCAGTTGCAGACTTTCCCATAGGCCCTGGATCCAGCTTTGGGTAGGGGGAAGGGAGATACCCCAGCCAAGCTGATCACCAAGCAAGAGGAGAATGAAAACCTGACTTTTGACTATGCTCCCCAAGACACCACACACCCTTACCCCTTTCAACCAGCCCCCTGCTCTGCAAGGTCTGGAAGCAGGTGCTGTTTGCTCCTTTTCTAAATAAGCGATCAGAGACCAAGGGCACAGTAAGGAACAGAATTCAGGCTCCTTAGACTAGTTGCCTCAAAGCTGAGCTACCCAGCCACACTGCTAATGCTGTAATAGCACCTTCCTAACAAACAGCTTGTAAGTGTTAGCAGCACCTAAAGTCTTCCTGGAATGGTTGAATCAAAAGAAACATCCAACCGTTGCTTTTGTAGCTCAGGAGGCGGATTGACCCACGGAAAGGAAACATGCCCCCGTGTACAAAACTACCCCAGTCTCTAGGAAAGAAAAACAGAGGGAACATTTGACAGTGCCTACCACACCAGACACACGCAAGAGGGCAGGGTCTGTCTACTCTGCAAGAAGCTTATTGGAAACAAAAACCCAGGAAATTCCCCACACAAACAACTCTGGTAATTTTCAGTTTTAAAGCTTCTGCTCACGGGTTATTTCCCATCCGGGGTGATCAGCGACACTTTCCCACCCCAGTCTCCCTCACGTCTCTCCCTCCCCCCATACTGTAGCACACCCCCTTCTCCTGCACAGCTCCAAATGCACAATCTGCACATGCCCAGCGTCTCACAGCCATACTGGGGCCCTGTCCAGATGAACGATTTGCTCCAGAGCTAGGCATTCACACGGCCGCTGGCTTTTGAAGGCCTAGAAAGCAAAATGCTCGTACGGCAGCTGGGTGTACGGAGGATCCAGGTGGGGTGAGGAAAGCTGGGTATGGAGCTGTAGGAAGGGGAGGGAAGGAGCTCTCCTGTGGCCATGGTGACTAACCTCCCACCCCCAGCAGATCTCTGGACCCTGCCCAGTCTCTCTTCCCCCACTCTCCCCAAAAGTAATAGTTCCACTCTATTCTGAGCTGGTCGGGCCTCACCTGGAGCACCGTGTCCAGGTCTAGACACCACATTTTAAGAAGGACATTGACAAATCGGAACGGGTTCAGAGGAAAGCGACAAAGAGGGTCAGGGGTCTGGAAACCAAGTCCTGTGAGGAAAGGTTGAAGGAGCTGGGTACGTTTAGCCTAGAGAAGTGGAGACTAAGGGGAGACAGGATAGCCGTCTTCCACTCTCCAAAGGACCGTCACAGAGAGGATGGCAAAGACCTGTTCTCTGTTACCCCTGAAGGCAAGACTAGAAATAATGGGCTCAAATTACAAGGAAGCAGATTTCAGTGAAACATTAGGAAGAACTTGCTACTGGTAAGCGCTGTCCAACAGCAGGACAGACACTGCGGAGGGCGGGGTGTGTGTGTGGGCTCCCNGGAACGGGTTCAGAGGAAAGCGACAAAGAGGGTCGGGGGTCTGGAAACCAAGTCCTGTGAGGAAAGGTTGAAGGAGCCGGGTATGTTTAGCCTAGAGAAGTGGAGACTAAGGGGAGACAGGATCGCCGTCTTCCACTCTCCAAAGGACCGTCGCAGAGAGGATGGCAAAGCCCTGTTCTCTGTTCCCCCTGAAGGCAAGACTAGAAATAATGGGCTCAAATTACAAGGAAGAACTTGCTACTGGCAAGCGCTGTTCGACAGCAGGACAGACACTGCGGAGAGCGGGGTGTGTGTGTGGGCTCCCCGTCGCTGGAGGTTTTCAAACAGAGACTGGATGGCCGTCTGTCAGGGATTCCCTGCACTGAGCAGGGGTTAGACTAGATGATCTTTGGGGTAACCTTTCAACTATAAGAATCGAGGATTCACCCTGCATTGTCCAGACCGGTTTCCTGGGACACCCAGGCCCCTGTGGCTTGAGAAGCCTACAAGGTGCTTTGGGGTGGGGGGGGGAAGAGCTCCTGCCCCCAAACCTGGAGGACACTGCCACGCCATCCCCTCCCAAAGAATTACCTACCTCCCTCCGGTCCCCAGCTGTCCCAGCAACCCTCAGCGCGTCTTCCTTTGTGCGTCTCTCACCCAGCATCTCTGCCTCCGAGAGGGTTTGTTATTCCACCTCCCACTGGGCAGTCCCCCTGCCCTTCTCCTTCAGTCTTCGCTCCGGCTGTCTCATCCCTCTGCTACAGCCTGCCCATTGAGTGTTCTCGGCCCTTGAACACCCACTTGTCCAGTGCTTCACAGTAATGGCAGGTCGCACGTGTGAGAGAGTAGTTACTCTGCAGTAGCTGCCTCCCTCCGCCTCCGTTCCCATGAGAACCAGGGGCTAAGCGGCTCCTCCCCTGATGTCCCGGCTGGGAACAGGCAGGAACCAGCCAGCAGAGAGAGCTGGAATAACAAGCCCTCCATGAGGCAGGGCGGGATGGTGAGTGAAAAGGCACAAAGGAGGAAGTGCGGAGGGTTGTTGGGACAGCAGGGGCCTGGCGGAAGGGAGTGAATTCCCCCAAAACAGATCACACGAGCATGCCCTTCGGAGTGGGAGCCTCCCTCCCCAATGCTACTTCCCTGGAGGAGTAAACACCCTCCCTCTACCCTCTCGTTAACCCCCTGCTTGTGTGAATGCACCAAAAAAACCAACCCCCCTCCCCACACTTGTAGGAAGAGGCGCCTAGGGCTGACAGGCCCCATTGAAGCTAAACCCTCCTCCAGCTGCATAGCCTCCCAGCCCCACCTTGGGGGGGAACCAACCTTTCATGAATCCTGATTGTGACCAGGTCCCCTCCACAGCCTAAGGCACTAATGCAGGCCCTGCAACATGCATTTTTCATAAATGTTTCTTAAAAATGTGCATAGGTGGCCCCCCTACTGCCCAGTTCTGTCCAGCCCCCACTTCCCGGTTCCTTTGACCCGACAGCTTCCTACTCTCGACCGAGCAGCAGCAGGGGAGGTGCTTGCGTATCAGAGGGTGCAACTTCCTCTGTGTCCGCGGCCTGTTTGCCCTGGGGAAGCCCCAGGCCCTGGGATTTCTGAGTGGCGAAGAAAAGGGGAAGCAGGGTGCACCCCTCCCCCAGCCTCCTGCCACAGCTGTGCCCCTTCACTCACTTCTGCCCCATCCCAAGAGGCACTGCTCAGGGCAGGCTCCAATAGCACGAAGTACGTACCTTGAAAGAATGAAAATAAAACCAATTTTTAAAAGAATATGACACCCCCCCCCCATTCCCTAGCTCCTCCCTGGCTACCAAACACCCGCCTAAACAGAAATGCTTTTTACTGTGCAGGCTCGGGTTCTGGCAAACCTGAGAGGGATGCGGGTTAGAGATGCCACCTAGGCCAGTGTTTAAGGAACCCTGATGAGAAATGCATGTGGCAGGGCCTGCACCGGAGGCGGCCACGTGTAGTTTTCACCAGTGCTCCTTAAACATTGGCATCGATCGGCGGCAACTCTAATGGGGGTTCCGAAGCCAGTAAGCCGTCGCCAAGAACCCCACTGTCCGTACTCGGCACGCAGAAGGAACTACCGGCTGACTGGAGACTGCCCCATGGGACCTAGGGGAGGAGGAAATGGTGCCAAGCCACTTAGGGCTTTATAGGTCAAAAACCCCTTGAATTGGGCCTGAAGCCAGGGCAGACCCAGGAGCACGGGGTGTAATGGCTCCAAGCCACCCTGCATCAGGGAGACAGGCTGCTCACTGTGCGTTCTGCCCAGTGCCGGGTGGCTGGCTGGACCTCCCCTTTAAAAGAGGACAGTTATGAAAAATACATGGTGCAGGGCTACACTGGAACCAATGCAGCCCTGCAACATGTATTTTTTCATAAGCGCCCTCTTTTAAAGGAGGAGGTCTGGTGGCATTTGGGAAGGCGGCGGCTCCCCCTGGAACAGGGCGTCTGGCCCTGCAGCCGGCTCGGTCAGGAGTGAGATGCAGTCCGTGCTAACGGGGAAGAGTGAGCTGGGCGTGGCTAGGCCCATCCAGACACTAATAAAGCTGAGCTGGAGCAGTCTGGGCTCGAGGCGGAAGGTCGCTGTAGCCGCCTGCCAGAGGGCAGGGGAATTTCTGTAAGAGCCAGAAGGGCTCCTGACGGAGTTTTCCAGAAGGTCTAGTATTTTGTCATTTAATTTTGCAGACCCACTTTGCGGGGGGGGGAAGCCCCATTCCCGGTGGCACGGGCAGGCTATTAAGGGGTGCAGGGAGGGCTGAGATAAATTGCCCCACTGGGGCTGCCTTATGTGATTTGCTCCGAGTGGGCCAAGGATTGATATTTGCCCCAACAAGGGTCACTTATGTTACTAGCCCAGGGAGGGGCCATATCTGATAAAAGCCCAGAGAAGGGCCAGATGGATTGGTGATCCCTGCAGGGACCAAGACTGTTGTGTAGCCAGGAAGGGTCAGATTTGAGTACTAGCCAAAGACTATATTAGCTGACCCCCCCACCCAAAAGGGGCCAAATAAGATGAGAGCCTTCAGAAAGAAAGAGAGACAATTAGGTGTCCCAAGCGAAGCTAATTCCCGAAAGGCTACTCTAGCAAACAGAGAGCCTAGGCTGACCAGATATGCACATTTTAGAGGCCACTTATAAGAAATACAGGTTGCAGGGCTGCAGTGAAACCTGTATTTCTCATGTGTCCTCTAAAATGTGCATATTTGGCCCACGGACACCCATGTTGAAGGGCAGGCGTGTGGTCTCTTCAAAGGCAGCCCCAAGCAGAGTGCCCTGCTGCAGCCAAGCCTCAGCGTTAGGAAGGAAGGTGTGGGTCCCAGCCTGTAGGAAAAGGCCACCGCCTTCTCACCAGGCGGAGAGAATGGACAGCATTCTCAGCCCCCACAGCCAGACACCGCAACCAGTCCAGGAGCAGCACCCCAAGGCTGCGAACCTGAGACTCTGGGCCAAGTCACAGGACGCCCCAGCCGTCCGAACCTCTTCGCTGAACGAACCCCCTACATCCAGTTCCAGGGGACGGTGAGCAATCTCCCCTCACCCGCCTCTGGATTCTGCCTGCCGCTCGAGAGAGAGCCTGCAAATGCCTCCCAGCTCCGACAGTGGCATCCCCAGCGCCTCGCGGACACACGCTAACACCTCCAGCCGCCTTCTCGGGGCAGAGCCCCCCAGTTGGGGGGTTTGACCCACAGAAAAAATGCCCTTACGTTTGGCTCCAGAAAAAGGCTTAGGCTGCAATCCTCAACCTGCTGACTCCAGAGGAAGGCCACTGGCCTTCAGTGAAACCCCTCTGGAGTCAGCAGTTCGAGGTTTGCAGCTTAGGCGTCTTCCTAAATGATGCACTTTATTCCGCTCGCGAGACTGAGCTTGATGCCAGGAGGGAACCAACCCAGCAGCCTGTGCCAGGCCAGATCAGGCTGGATGAGACCAGCGGTCCCTTCTCATGTTTGGCTCTAGAACTCTCCTCCCCTTGCTTTCCTAGCTCGGTGAGTCCCACGGGGCGACAACGCCGCAGGGGCGAGAAAGCGCTTCCTGTACATCAAGGCTGCCAGGCCCAGCTTTCAGTTTTCCCGGCTCTCTCCTCCTGATTTGAGACCGCGCCCGACCTCGCGTCTCCCTCGCCATTTCTACTCCCCAGCGTCACTTCCCCTCTCATGCAGATTTGCCAGAGAGGCACATTTTTCCAGGACACTTATGAAAAATACGTGTTACAGGGCCCTGCAACATGTATTTTTCATAAGCGTCCTGGAAAAATTTGCATCTGTGACAACCCTCCTCTTGCGCATTCACACTTCCAGGTGAACAGTCTCAAATTCTACACCAGGGATGGCAGGAGCCTTCTCCCTCCCCAGCGCCGCACTGGCAATTAGGACAAGCTCCAAGTGCCACTGTGGGGTCAGAGGGGGCCGAGGTTAAGGGGTGCAGCCTGTCACGGAGAAACATAGGGTCACACACGTGTAACACGGGACTACATGTAGACTACAAGTCTGGTAAATATGTAATGTAAAAGGTTCCACATGTATGTAATGTTACAATTGAGAACTGTAAAACTCAAATTAGGGCTGTGACACGTCACCAAGCTACAGGAAATGCAAAGAGATACAAAAAATGTGTATTTGGGAACACTTGCCAGACGGAACCCTGTGGAGATGTAGATGGACGTTTATGTTTGCCTGACACGCTTCAAGTTTTCCCCAAGGCGGGAAAACAGAGACAAAGAAAGAGGAAGACTACTTAAAGAGGCCAGTGAGTCACCTTGAGAGAGTTCTCTCCCAGAGCCATCTTGAGCATCTGCATACGAAAAGCTGCCAGCAGCAAGGCTGGGGAAACCATGAACTAAGAGGCATGATTTTGCTCTCTACCAACTAAGAAGCCAGTGCCCAGTCATTCTACACCTATGACTGAGGAACCAGAAGCTTATGGACCTTTATAGGGTAAGATGCTGATTTAGGAACTCAACCAGTATAGATCAGGAATGCGTTATATTTACCTTTGATTTCTAGTAACCACTCTGTATCAACTATCTTGCTTATGTAATCAATAAACTTACT
>QEPC01009851.1:671064-692956 GCA_003113815.1 Sphenodon punctatus | reverse complement strand
CCCCCCCCCGCCCCCCCCCCCAAGTCCACACCCCCTCCCCGCCCCTCTGTACAGCCCCCCAAACCCTCCCTCAAGTAAACAACCCAACCCACCCCAACCCCCGGGCCCATGCCTAGAGTTGACCCTTCTCCCGGTTTGACTCCAAGGCTGCCATTTTGGCCAATGGGAGTCTGAGGGAGGGTCTCAGAGGTGGCAACCCTACCTGTGACCCTCAGTCCTCCCCTCACACACACACCCATCGACACACACTGTGCCACTGCCTCCTGACACAACCTCGCTGCCCTCCCTCCCGCTATGACACACTTGCTTGTTCCCCTTTACAGAAAAGCCTCACCCACCACAACCCATGCTGCCTTCCTCTCTCTCGCTCCCTTCACACACACACACACACACACACACAGACTCAGGCCTGGGTGCCCAGATAGGCACACTTTTGCAGGGCACTTATGAAAAAGCCATGTTGCAGGGCCTCCATTGGCGTGGTGCCCATGCAGGCCCTGCAACATGTCTTTTTCGTAAGTGTCCTTGCATATCTGGCCACCCTAGTCAGGCCCCACCCTGCTCTTTCTTCCTCGCACTCCTCACTTCCCTCCCCGGCACGGCCGTGACTCTCTCAGCTGTCACGTCAGCCCCGGCTGCACACGCTGCCGCAGCTCCACACCAGACTAAGAACATAGTCAGGGCCGCACTGGATCAGACCCATGGTCCACCGAGCCCAGCATCCTGTCTCCGAGCAATGGCCAGCTCCAGTAGCTCGAGAGAAGGACAAGGACAGCAGGTCGTGGAGGTGCGACCCATTTCCTGCCGACCACTCCCAGCTACCGGTAGCCGGGCGTTTGGGAGTGTCCCCTACGAATGCATCTAGTTTCCAACTGAGGCCTGGATCAGAGTCTGGCCCTAGATCACTTTGGGGAAAGGGGAGGGTAAACACTCTCTCAGCCGGCAAGGCCATCAGTGGACGGCTTGATCCCGGTTGCCACCGCTGCCCCAAGCCCAACCCTGACCTCCTTGTGAGGGGCCTTTCCCGATCATTCGTGCCATGGGCTGCAGTCTCTCCGAGAGGAAGCCAGCCAGCCTGGCGGGTGATTCATAGTGCCCCCCGCCATACACACACCCCAGCCCTCTCCCAGGAAGGAAAAACAACTCATCCCTCAGCAGAAAAGAGAAGCACGGTCTTTGCATTGGCAACCCGTTCCCAACCCGCTGCTGGTCATTCAGACAGGTTGGGGTTTCCCACAGAGTATGGGGGGGGCACATTTTGCCAGTCAGGCCCACAGCTGCCCTGGCAGCAAAGCATGGTGCGCTCCCAACAGCCTCGCGGCAGCTCCCTTCACGACCACCCCCTGCGCCAGCCACCATCTTGGCTGTCCCGCCATAGACTAAAGTGGAGTCTCCAGAGCTTAGACCAGGGGTGTTGCGTCATGTCTGTACATTTGTTCTGGGCCTGCCGGATGTGGACCCAGAACAAACCCTGCCTGGGGGTGAGGCTTGGCCCCCAGTCTGGGCCCAGCCACCACACAACGGGGCCAAAGCGGGCGGAATTGGGTGGGAAGGTCTGTTCCCCACCCCAGCCATGGCTCCTCCTGGCATGGGGGGGTTGCCATGGCACCCAGCAATGGCTACCCATCATGGCGGGGGCAACACCGCGAGTGCGGTGCCATGGTTAGGCGGCCACAGTTGCTCCCCAGACCGCTCTCCAGTCGCAGAAGCCGCGGGAATGTTTGTTCCTGTGGCCAAAGCTTGCTCACCTGGGGGAAGCCCTCCCCCACCCCCGGGTGGGACAGACGGTCCAGGAGGACGTCTGTTAACACCGCAGGAGTCTCGACAACAGCTTAAGCTACCACGGCAGGCTCCATGCCTGGGCTGTGGCAGACCACGTTCCCACGGGCGGAGGCAAACCGAAGGGACTATTTTGATTTAATGAAACTGAAGGAACTACTCCACTAGCGTTCAGATGAACACTCTAAACCAACCTAATGACTTTTGAGTTAGTTAAATCGAACTCCTCACTCCACTTTGGTAGTGGTTAGATGAACAGCGTAAAGCAAAGTAGTCCCGCAGCAATCGCCCCCTTGGCCGAGCTTGCCACCCACCTGTTGATACGTGTTCACACAAACAATAACGACAAAATACAAACCCAACCCCCCCTTTGGGTTTTACTCCTGATTTCACAGACTTCTCTTCCTAATCGTGAATCGCGCCGGTTTTGTGCTCTGTTTGTGTGAACGTTTCAGGAGGAGCGCCGCAACCGGGCCCCCGAAGATTCAGGCACTCCTGGCGAGTCTGGGGCCCCCCGAATCGACCCATCCCTGTTTGGGCACCATCGATGCCCAAATGGGACTGGACGGGCTGCTTGAACACGGACACGCCAGCTGGCCTTGGAAAGTGGCAGGCCCCAAAGCCAGAGCGTGTACGATTGAAAGGCAACTCCCCCTCCCCCCCCCCCCACCGCGCCTCTCCCCCGAAAGGTGTGGGGAAGAGGGGGAGGACTGGTTGGCCTCTGAAAGTGACAGAGCGCCTGTCAGCTGGGCTCCGTGGCGCTCTCGGCTGGGGTGTGTCCGTTTCACATTCGGCTTCCTGAGCGCTGTGCGGGGGAAGTGCCGGCCCACCGGCCGGCCTCTGAAACTGGCACGTGCCGGCTGCCGGGCTCCGCAATGCGCTGCTCCTGGCTAGGCCTTGTCGTTTTTTCTGGGTAACGCTCACATTGTCGGGCACTGGGCACCTGATTAGTCCTTGGGGAGCCTGTTGGGTGTCCGATGGGGTGCCCGAAAATGCAGGCATTACCGGCCCCGGGTGCTAATTGTAGACTCACTACGTCCAATGAGCTGCTTGTTGGAACGTGTCCCCAGACTCGCAGGCACAGAGCTGCGTCGCTCGGCAACATGGGAGCATTGGAACTAGGGGTCACAGCAAAGGCAGGCTGAGACGTCGGGCAGGGGACAAGTACCCCCACGTCTCCCCAGGATGGGATTTGCTCCCCCCCACAGACAGAGGGGAGCATCCAAGGCCTGTAGCAGTCTGAATCCGGAACGAGCTCCAGGGACCAGCTCCCATCTTGGCCAACACATGAAGCCAGGTTCTTAATTGAATTAAATTTATATGCCGCTCTTTCCAAAGGCTCAGGACAGCTCACAACAATTAAAAAAAAAATGTAAAACTCATACAAAAAGATAACCTAAAAAATAAAAAACACCAAACCCCTCAACTTTCCCACAACCGCCCACCAGAACTACTCAATCCCAGCTTCCCAATTCCCCCCCCCCCCCCCAACCTTATCCCCTCCTGCCAAATGCTTTTTTGAACAGAAAAGCCTTACATCGTCTCTGGAAGACACTAAGGCTCGGTCTCAACCGAAGCTCCAGGGGAAGGGAGTTCCATAACATTGCGGCAGTGACCGAGAACGTCTCCCCGAGCGCCCTCGCCGTACGGACAAGACTGACAGACGGTCCCCAGAGGGAGGCGCTCCCAGCCAATTGCAGGGGCCGTAGTGGGGCATGGAAGGACGGGTGGGCTTTCCCACAAGAACGTTATGCTGCTCTGGGCAAAATGCATCACCTATTGTGATTGGTGGAGATCAAAACACAACAAAGCAAATTAAAATTTGGTTTGGCTTAGCCCTACGCCAGTGAAAACAATCCTAAAACTAATCTGGGGGTGATACGGTGCTGCTTTGAACCGTCTTAACCCCGCACCGCTTCCACGTTTGTACAAAAAGCTGGGACACAAAGCTGGAGCCTCTGTCTGACAAAATTTCCTTGGGAAAACCCAGCCCGCTGAATCTAGTAAACAGAGCATCTACTTCCCAGAGCTGCTGCTTCTATACTACTAAGGGCTATCGCCTCAGGGGATGGGGTCGCAAAGTCCACCCAGAGCAATAAATAGTTCTTGTCACTTTATGAGTGTTTCTTTAAGGGTCCCACGATATCCATGGCTACTCTGAGAAACAGTTCCGCAGTGGCTGTAAAGGGGCCTTCTTGGGCTCTGACTAGCAGGTCTTGCAGTAACGTTTCACCTCCATCTCCGACCAATAATCATTCTTATCTAGCCTTTTGTTTGTTTGTTTTTCAACCCCTAGGTGTCCTGGGAATGGGCACTCATGAGCCAGTCACATTAAGATCAGCCCTAAACCTGTTCTCGGAGGCTGTCCCAGTGCTATGGAACTCCCTTCCCCCGGACCCGGGCCTGGGCATCTTCCAGTAAGACCTTTCTGTTTGTTAGGGCATTTGGTGGGCGGGGACAGGGGATGGGGGTGTTGGTGCGGGTTTGAGGTAGGAGTGCGAGGGGGAGGTTGGGGAAGGTTTGCAGCAGGGTTGGGGAGGGGAAAGGTTGGGGATTTGTGTTTTTATGCTGTTTTATGTGTATTGTTTTTATTTGTTTTGTAAGCCGCCCTGAGCCTTCCAGGAAGGGCAGGGTAGTAACATGGACTTTTGAGTAGGGTAAGAGATTAGTCAGGGAATTTTCTAGTGAATCTTGCATTACTTTTAAAATCCTTTTGTTAGACTTGCACTCTTGAATCAATTTTGTCTTGTCGTTAATCTGCATTTATAAATACAAATGATTTTATCCAACTAGTGGTGCACTTGTGAGATACGGTCACTGGATAACACAGATGAGGGGACGTCCCAGGTTAGAGCCTTAATACAGTTTCTGTGACTGGGAAGCTCCAGGGCAGGATAGTTCCCCCTTTACAAACTGGAACAGTTCTGGAGAGACCTGTGACCAGTGGAGACTGCAAGTGGGAAAACTGAGTCACAGCCGGTCAGGAGGAGGGAGAGAGAAAAGAAACCCAGCTGTACTTTCAGAGGATCCGCTACGGGTTCAACTTAATGTATTCTGCTCTCCCTCTCTACCTCCCCCTTTTAAATTGTCTTTAAATGGATTTGATATTGTTTTATTGTATTGATTTTGTGAAGTGCTCTGAGTGCCACTCGGCGGGGGCAGGCGGGAGGGGAAATAAATAAAGTTATTGTTGTCATGAATAAGTAATAACCACAGCCAAACCAGGCAAAGTCTGACCAGATGAACACAAACTGGGAGTCAAACTCAAATGGAATTCAAAAGTTCTTCAAAGCTGTAAATCCAAATTCAAGCATTTGCTAAAGGGAATTCGATTCCAGACCTCAGAAAGCAATAGTCACCCCGACACTAGGCCGCGACTTGCATTTGGGGGCGAGGGGGTGGTCACACTAAAGATTTCCAACAGGATCCCACAGTGGGGATTCAGTTGAAACGGGAAAAGTGACAGGTTCACAGCTGCCAAAAAAACCAGCCCTCCTTGTTGCATCTGCACAGCCTCCTCAAACTCAACTTGTCACAAAAAAGGCCTTTGCACACAGTGGGTGATTTCAGAAGTGACGGGGTGAATGTCCACCAAAGTCAACCTCAGTCAAACGCGGGGGGTGGTGAAAGCGCCGTGCATGTCTGTTTGCTCGCATCCAGATGTTCACCACAGTCAAACGCGGCCCGGGGTGAAGCTAACCACGCTTCGTGAGGTCGGGGCGGGAGGAGGTCCAGAAGTGCGGTGAACGGTCACCACGGCAGGGGTGAATGAAAAGTAACTTCTGAACGGAAACCCACAGCCGCGGTGGAAGGAATTGACCCCAGCCGCGGTGCATTCTGGGGCTCGAGCCGCGGTCCACGTCTCCACTGCATGTCTGTGGTGTTCCCCCCAACCCATGTTCTCTCTGATTGCCCCCGGGCGGGGGTCACGATCCTGTCACTTCTGTTGGGGCCGCACGTGTCACCACAGCCAGCGGTGAATCCGTTCACACCGGGGTGGGATTGACTGTGGTGAATTGGAACGCGTCACTTCTGAAATCACCCAGCGTTATCATTAAACTGTGGAACTCACTGCCACAGGATGCGGCTGAAGCCAGAAAGGAATTGAGATCCTATTGAAAGCTATCAATGTGGTGCTTGTGTCCATACGGCCATCTGACAAAAGGCTGGCAGATGCTTAATCCTTCTCTGCAAGAGGTGGGGTTAGATCCAAAAGAGGCATGGCAGCCCTTTGCTCCGCCCCTGCCGACATTGCCCTGCCCCTTCAGATGACAGCCTGGAGGGAGGTGTGGTGTGGGTGACTGGAAGGGACATTCCCTGCCTAGTTCAATCCAGCATCCTGTCTCCCACAGTAATTATCCCTTATTCCCAGCAGATTTGTTGCTGTTACAGTTAAAGAACATCTTGTCTTCCGCTCCTGGCTCTTTTCAGTTCCACATTTCTCCCTCCCAGCATTCCCCCTGCCGTCATTTACAGTTCGAAGCTTCAGGAAAGCCAGCCGAAAGGACGCCATGTTCCGAAGGAAGCCTGTTTGGCTCAAGCAACCTCATGGGCCTTATCTCTTGGTTACTTTTTCCTTGGCAGATTCCTTTTTGTGTGTGTATATAGGGACAGGGACTTCTGCTATGGCTGTTCTAACAGCTCCCTGATAAGGCTAAGGACTTTAATTTCCTCTCCATTTTTTCACTAATTCCCTCAGTTTTTGTTTTTTTTTAATTCCACATGCCATTTTTGGTATCCAATGGGATTAAGAATAAGAACATAAGAAGTGCCAGACTGGGTCAGACCAATGGTCCATCCAGCCCAGCATCCTGTCTCCGACAGTGTCAGTCAGTGCCAGACTGGGTCAGACCAATGGTCCATCCAGCCCAGCATCCTGTCTCCGACAGTGGCCAATACGGGTCACTTTAGAGAAGTGTCCATCAGGTCATAACGATCAGGTTTCGTGAAAGAGGGCTGTGCTTGCAGTTTTCAACTATCTTAAAAGGATGGGGAACAGTTATCCACCACGGTCACTAAAAACACAACAAGAAGGAATGGGTTTAAACTGCAGCAAGGAAGACTTTGATTAAATATTAGGAAAAGTTTTCTACGGAATCAGCTGCCCAGGGAGGTTGTAAATTCTCTGTCATTAGATGTTTTCTAAAAACCCAGCTGGACAAACATCTGCCTGTGATGCTGTTGGTAAAGAACAGCCTGCCTTCGACCGAGGGTTGCACTAGATGACCCCCGAAATCTCTTCCAGCTAAGAATGCCATTGGCCCAGAACCACTGATCCAAGCGTGGTCATGCCCCCTTCTGAGGGGGGGGGGCGGGGGGGGAGACCCTCCTTTCCAAGGAGATTCCACCACCCTGACAAATGGAGATGATTTGTAATCTATGTCAAACCTAGGGAGTTTTCAGACGGATATTTATCCCGGGATAATTGCTTTAATAGATGGCACGTCCGTCTGAACGCTGTCAACAGTGATTATTATCCCAGGTTAACTTAACAAAAAGATCAGGGTGTTATAAAACCCAATCCACCGGGGGTTATAACACCCGGTTATTAAACTATCCCGGGATAATGTCCATCTGAACGACTATCCCGGGATAGTCGCTATCCCGGTGATTAGTGCCACAGAGTCCAATGGCAAGACCTGACAGACTGTCTAGGCATTTTCTGCCTCTATGGTATCGAGGAGCACATGACTGTGGGGCGATCACGTTACCACCGTCATCGTTGCGCCAAGTTTAAATACCCACAGAACAAAGGGATGAGTTTCTATTTTCTTCAAGTCAGAAATCAGAAAAAAAATGAAGAAAATCAGATTTTCTTCAATCCCAGAAATCAGCGCGCTGAGCGCGAAAGAAAAGCACCATGGGACTGAAATTCTTCCAAGAGACTCTAATCACCAGGATAACAGCAATGTGCTGCTCACATGGCTATCCCAGAATAAAGTTATCCAGGGATAGAAATGTCCATCTTAAGCGGGTACCACTTTGTTATCCCGGGATAATAATCACCGGAGATTATTCTAATTATCCTGGGATAGTTTGTTCGTCTGAAAATACCCCTAGAGGGATGGTCACCCTTGCCTGTCGACTGAGATAATCAGAGAAACAACCTTTAAAAGCTCATTCTCTGATGCAGTGCTTGGAAAGCAGCATCCAAACGGTTAAACATCATCATTACAATCAATCGGGAGGTTTTCATTTCATCACTTGTCCGTTGAGAGGCCCCCACCCCCCAATTATGCTGCCCGCTCACGGCCGGTCTGGATGAGGAGGCAGTGCCTTGAATAGCCTCCAAAGCAATCCAGAAGAGATCCGTTTGGCCGTGGGGGACACCACCCCGCCCCAGGGAAAGATCCTTCCATATGATCATACTGGGGTTTGGACTGTGACTGGCTTCCTTAACAACCAAACAAACAAGCTGAGCCGCAAAGAGCCCAGTGCGCAGAGGCCGGTTGACAGAACATGATGCTTGTATAGGAAGGGTCTGACCTCGCTTGTCTCCACGCTCCTACAGAGTGGTCAGGTTTCATGGTTCGGGTTGGCTTGCCTGCTGGATTGGGTGGGGGGAGAGAGATTTTATCCACAGAAACAGCTTTCTGGGGTCTGTGTGACTCTCAGAGCTGCTCAGGGGGCCGCCTAGCGGCTCCTCATCCACCCCTCAAAGGCCGAGCTGGGAGCCGTTTCCATGGCCCTTGCTCTTTCCTGACCAGCTGCCGAGCAGGAGGGCCGCCCCACCAGTGGAAGGGCACGTTCCTAGCAGTCTCCGCCTCTCCCGTGGTTTTCATTCCCTAGTGCGCCGGATGGGTTTTCACCCATCACTTCCCCCCACAGCTGCTGCTAGTAATCCCCTCATTCTGCCTGGCTGGGGTTTGGCGGGGGCAGCTGGTTTTCTGTCGAATGACTAAAGTGTCCCTGCCCTTGTTTCGAGAAACGAGCACCATTCTTCAACCTTGGCTTGGGAATCAGAAGAGTGCTCTCCTGCAAACTAATCTAGTCACACCGTTTTTAAAGATGTGAGGGGAAGCAGCTTTGGCCATTTCTCCCTCCCTCTCATCTTGTGAGAATGCACCCCCCCGAGCCTTGGCTGTGAGTTGCGCTGCGGTGTGCGTGTAGCCTGGTTTGGGGGTTCTCTCGAATGACATTTGGGCCTCGCCCCCTGGCACTCCAGGTTACAGATGGCTGAGGCTTTGCCCTTGTGAGCCCGGCACATTCGGAATCACACATCCTCTTGCAAGAGAGAGCCTGCAGTGGAGGAGGTGACCTTGGGTCTGATCAGTTCATAGTTTTAGCTTGCCCCCTGGTACAAACAGCAGCCACCAATACGGTACGGAACAGACTGGGCTGCAAGAGCAAAAGCCTGCAATGGTTACAAATGGGGAAACCGAGTCACGGCTGTGTTTGAGGTGCAGCAGGGGGAACCCCAAACCCAGTTACCTAGAGGGAAGCCCCCAAAGACAGTTACAGGGCGTGTCTGTAAATAAATGTGTCCTGGGTGTGAGAAGAGCTAGGGTTGTGACCCTGCTGATAATCTAACTGCAAGTCTCATGATTTTAGCCATTTCTAGAAGGCTGAACTCTTGAGATTTGGGGGGGTGGGGGGGTGGAATCATTAACATTTCAACTTTTCCTTTAAATGGAAAGTTAGGTTCCAGCTTTCCTGGTTATGAAGGGAAGCTTGAAAATGTGGCTTCAGCCGGTGCCCTAGAGACTTTCAGAAACCAAGAGCCAAATAATAATATTTTTTAAAAAACAAAAAAACGAAAGCTTAGGATTTTAAAGCCAGTTTCATGATTATCTGGGGCAACTTCGGAACATCTAAGGTTGGTTAACACCGCCCCACTTCCCTACACCACCCTTCCCATTTGCCTTCCTCTTTCCTGACGACTACAGTTACTGGAACCAGTGACTTAAAGCTCGGTAGGAAGCTCCGCCTCCTCCCCTTCTGCACCATGGGAACTGACCAGTCCCTTGTGCAGCACCAAAAACGTTGCAGCATTTGCTGGGCCTGGGGGAAAAAAACAACCCTGCAAAAGGCCTGGACTATATGCACGCCGCTGCCCCCTGCTGGATAGAGTAAGCTCTGCTAATCTGTGTGCCGCAAGCCCTGTAGTGCACACACTGGCTGGGGAGTCTCTTTTAGCAGCAAGGGGCGTGTGCTCTTGCAGACAGAGGATTCTGGTTCCGTGCCCCAGCTGCTCACCAACTGGATCATTCTGAGCAGCTGTGGCTTTTGTGACACTGGTTGCTCACCAGAGGGACAGTGTGATCCTCTATGTGGCTAGCACCAGTAGAAGTGAACAGGACTCACGCCCTCTGCTAAGTGCCACACCGGTGCTTGTTGCTCAGATCACATCCTGAGTCTTGTCTTCTCTCCCTTTCTGTCTCCACTTTCACCTCTCCCATCCCATGCTCCCCCTGACTCTCCCCTCCCTGCCCCTGGGGTCTAATCTCGGCCACCTGGAGCTTACTTCACCCATGAGAGCATCCCAGGTAAATAGCCCTGCCCAGGAAATCCGACCCGCTGGGGATGCATCGACACAGAAATAATCTGGAGATTTCCTTCCCACCCTGAGCAGAGGAGAGCAGAGCAGCCCATTTAAAAAGGCTCCTCTCCGGAGCTGCCACTGTCAGGATCCTAGGCTAGACAGAGCACTGGTCTAACTTGGCACAGCAGCTCTGACACCGTGTTCATGCACCTGCAGGCCCCTCTGTCCTGCTGCAGCCCGAAGACAGCCCAGTTTCACACGCAGCAACATAGGGAGCCTTGGTGTGCTCAGAAATACAATGTTCCGAAGCAGCGAAAGAGCAGGGATCTCAGTCCCACCCATTCTCTAGGGCTGAGAGAATGAGGACAGCAGGGTGGGGTGGGATTAACAATGGGAAATAAAATCCCAGGCTTGGGAGGGAATCCTAGCCCTGATGAATGCTCTCCCTCCCCCAAGCAAACCAGGCGTGGGCCAGCGTGACACACGCACTCCAGGACACAGAGAGACAGGAAGGAGAGCATTAAACACAACAAACCCAGGGAGCGACTTTCTCGGCCTAAACCGCAGCCTGGCATGGAATGGGTTACGCCCAGCCTGGAGCCACTCAGCTCAGCCTGGCACAGTGTGCGTGATCCCAACACAGCCTGGCACAGAATGGGTGATTCTAGTCCAACCTAGCACCGCTCAGCTCAGCCTGGCACAGAATGGGTGATCCTAGTCCAACCTAGCACCGCTCAGCTCAGCCTGGCACAAAATGGGTGAACCTTACCCAGCCTGACACAGACTGGGGTGATCCCAGCCTGGCACTGCTCAGTTCAACCTGGCACTGTTTATCTCAGCTTGGCCCAGAGTGGGTTGATCCCAGGCCAGCCCGGAACTGCTCAGCCTGGCCCAGATTAGCTGCTGCCAGTCCAGTTTGAGTGAATCTCAGCCTAGCAGACAAGGAAGTGCCCCAATCAGCCTGGCCTGGCCGGCTCCCCCTCCCCCAGACCCACCCCCTGAGATGGTGGTGGACAGAGCCCCCTGGATGTTCTGGCTCAGAGCCAAGGGGCAGGGGATGGAGCAAAGCAGAAGAGAAACCACCACACCCAGAAAGAATTACGCAAAGAGCTGCCCAGGCAGTGGCCAGCTGCTGGCACCCAACCTGGCACCTGCCCTGCGGGGGCAGGGAAATAAACAAGCTTCTGGGCCTGGAGTTTTCGGTGCCCAGCCCAGCAGAGCAGCCCCGCCCCGCCCCATGGATTCAACTCTTGTCAGATACAGGCGCCTTTCCTGCGCCTCTCTCCCCAATCCCGTTACACCCCCCTCCTCCCCTTCGCAGAGCTTTTCCTAGGAAGGGAAGGGGATGTTCCGCCGTTCAGAGAGGCGGATCACTCCCTACCTCGGCTGTACACCCCCTCCAAAGGGGAGGCGCTCCACCTCCCCAGGGGCGCACGGCACAGACACGCACCCTCCAACCCGGGAACCCCCACCTCCCCAGGGGCGCACGGCACAGCCACGCACCCTCCAACCCGGGGATCCCCACCTCCCCAGGGGCGCACGGCACAGCCACGCACCCTCCAACCCGGGACTCTCCAGGGGCGCAGGGCATTCTCCCCCCCCCCCCCCCAGGGGCGCACTGCCAACTCCCCCAACCAGCGCTGTGCTGAAGGCGCGCTGCCTGGAGGGGGGTCCGCGGGGGCGCACTGCCAAGGGGGCACCCTCCCATCTTTCTCGGAGCCGGTGCCTCGCCCAGCGGCAAAGAGTTGTGGGGGGGGGGGTTGGCTCCCCACGCAGGCAGGCGACCCCCCGGGCAAGGCTCCCGAGCGCACGGACTCACTCACCTTGGCTCATAGCTTTTGGGGGACCGGGTGATTGTTAAGCGGCTGCTGCTGCTGCTTCTCTCTCTGCTCTTGAAGAAGGAAGTGAGTGAGGCCAGAGGAAGTCTGCAAAGAGATCATGAACAAGGAAGTTTCTGCTCTCATTCAGGCCCTCCGTCCCCCCCTCCCTGGCCCTGTGCGCTCGAGAGAGAGAGAGAAACGACTCTCGGAGTGCATGCTGCTCGCCCTCCCTCCCCCACTTCACTTCCTCTTCCTCGAGATGAGCGCAGGGCTCCACTCTGTCCCCTTGGCATATTATTTCATGCCCCTCCAAACGGGGAACTCCAGAACCATTGACCCCGTCCCCCTCCAGCCTGGTTCTGGAGCCTTAGCCCTGGGCTACAACGAAAGGCCAATGCCAGGGGGCATGAGATCCAGTCGTAGGGCAGAGATGCAGCTAGGTCAAAATGGGCCCTAGCATGGGCCCTCCTGCCCCCCACCTAGCATCAGGGGGTGCCCCAGTACTGCTGCTTCTATGCCCTTCAGGGTTAAAACAAACTAAAGAAAAGAAGTCATTTTTTTTTCTTTCCTGGCCAAGGGAACTCACTGCCATTGGAATGTAGCAAGGCTAGGATGGGTTTGAAACAGGGCTAGAGAAGTTGGTGGAGGACAGGTCCACCAGTGGCCATCGGCTGAGATGGTCCTTGAATGCAACCTCTGGCTGAATGGCCCAATAAAATCACTGGGGTGGCCTTGGGCAAGTCACTCTCAGCCTCAGTTCCCCATCTGTAAAATGGGAGTGTGTGTATGTCTGCCTTTCCGGTGTGTTCCCCTTATCCTTGACCATCTCAGATTGTAAGCCCACCGGACAGGGACGTATCTCCAAAAACCTGTGACTGTAAAGCGTGGCGTATGCCTACAGAAATGATTAATAACTTATCAATCCTCCTTGAGTCTGCTGCCACTGCCTGACTAGGGGGAGTCAGGGGGTAAGGGACACACGGGGGCAGTGGAGAGAGACACACCCGGAGAGGGGGGCAAGGGCTAAGAGACACACACAGGGGGGCAGTGGAGAGAGACACACACGGAGAGGGGGGCAAGGGCTAAGAGACACACACACACGGGGGGGGGGAGAGGGGGTGCATGCCAGAGAGGGGGCACAGAGTTGTCATACTTTGGAATGCTCCAGTGACCGTACAGTCCTAGCTGTGCCCCCATGGAGCACAAGCAACCAACACAGGGCAGAGGTCCCTTTGCAGCGCCTCCACAAAGCCCAACTGACTCTGTTCACAAGCCCCGCAGCAAAGCACCTCTCTGCAATTCGTTACCTCCATGGAGCTCACGGTACCCTGGTCAGGCACGCCGTTGCCAGGCATGGTGGAGGTCTCTGGAGTTACAGCCTGGGCTAGCCGCCAACACACCTGGGGAAACTGGGTCAAACATCTGGATCGATGGTGGCTTGCGGGCCGTAGCAGGTCATCATCACATTTATTAACACCCTATGGTGCCCTGGCATAGCAGAGGTTATCACAGCCTGGTAAATAAAGTAGCATAATGGGTAAGGTGCTGGCTTTGAACCTGGAGACCAGCGTTCAAATCTTGCTTTATCCATGAACTCACTGGGTGGCCTTGGGCAAGTCACTCTCTCTCAGCCTCAGTTCTTCCATCTGTAAAATGGGAATAATAATGACTTCCCCCCCCCCCCCCAAAAAAAGCTATTGTACTAGATAAAGATTTGTGAGGCACTTTAAACACTGAAAGTGCTATTGAAATGGTTAATAATAACCTGCTTACTAATAATAACCCAGGTTCTTAAATGGGGGGGAGTCCCCTCCCCCTGGGGGGCATGGAAAGTATTCTGAGCGGAGAGCTGGGAATGACCCCAGCTGGCAAACACCTAGTTTCTCTCTGGCTGAGTTAGGTGGAATCTCCAAAATCATAGGGTGGCAGAAGAGCCCCTACAAAGGTTTTTCAAAACTAAGGGAGTTGCCCATGGGCACAATTACACGTGCTGGTATCTTAGTTTTAAACACCCCACCCCCCTTTTTTTAAACTAAGGGAGGTAATCTTATTAAGCCAGCGCTGAAGGTCTTTGAGACCAAGGTGGTTTCTCAGATCTGCTAGGGGGCCCGGCTCAGATATGGGGAGGGATAGCTATTTCCCCCTTGGAGGCACTGCAGAACAAATGCTTAAAGGACCCTATTGGGTGTCCCTCCTGCAACCCCATCCTCGTTGTTAAGGTTGGAAACTGGGGGCATCTCGATCATGTCTAAATTCATCTTACTCCTGAATTGGTTGAAACTGGCTCATTTTCCCCATCATATTAAAAACTCTTGGCTAGCACGAGTAATCACTAACATTCGTTTGTTGGGTTTCTCCATGGAATTTTGCTATCCTTGCCAATCGGTGAATCTAGGCATCGAATTAAGATATGGGTAAGGGATACTGAGTTGCAATCCTTTAGAGCCTTAGCTTTTCTGTCAAAAGTCTCTCCGTGGTACACATTTTGGATACCGAGGCCTACGGGCCGTAGATATTTACAGCTGTTGATGCACCCAGCCTGGAGAAAAGCATTTGCGGCCTTAAGGTTGCAAACAACGCCTTCAGCGGTGGTACGGGGACGGTATATCGGTGCTACTTCGAATGGGTTTGTATATCTGGGGAGGGCGTTAGAGAAGATCTTGTACATTATTTGTAGTTTTGTCCACTTTATGCTCAAGCTCGAGCAAAAATGATTTAAGGTACTGAATTTGGATCCCGACAGGCCTATTCTTCAATTACTGATTGATTGATTGATTGATTGATTGAATAACTCAAACAATCATGATGTCCCGCGGGCTGTGGCTTCTTTTGCAGCATCAGCAGTAAAAATGCAGGCCAAGAATGCTGGGGCCAGTTCCTTAGGATAGATTGTTTGATGACTGTTTATGGTATTTGATTTTACTTCTGGGCACTCATACCTAGATAGCCGTGAATAGGATTTTATTTCTTTATTTACTTGGTACTTGGACTTTTTGTATAAAATATGTACATTATGAACGGATATGTTTTCCGGATAGGGCCCGGGGCCTAATTCAGTGAATAAATTCCATTCAATAGGGTGGCAAGAGGAGGGGAGAGTGAGTCAAAGGGGAGGCAGGGGAACAGGGGGGAGCCAGGTGTGTGGGTGACCCCATTGACCACAGACAAGTGGGAGACGGTGCAGATCAGTCGAGCTGAGCTGAGAACCACCGGTGCAAATGGAGTGACTCAGCCACGCGTGTGGAAGAAGTTGTTGTGCGCACGAGCAAGGTTATTGTTGTGCGCACGAGCAAGGTTATTGTTGTGCGCATGAGCAAGGTTATAATAATGGCATTAGCCATTATTATTTATGTACATTTTTATCCCACCCTCTCCCTCGCCCCCTTGAGTTGTGGCTCTGTGCTGGTGTACGACAAGAAGGGGCAGAGCTAAGGTGGTTTGCCAAAAATTGCAGGGAGGGGGGGGACGGACGACACATGCCCCTCCCCCATTCCTGCCGATGCAAGTAGAGACAGGCATGGCAGCATGGCTTTCATCCCCCAGGCACACTCCTCGTGCACGGCACAGCTGCCTCAGCTGGCGGGGATGGGACGGCCTGTATCCGCAGCCTGATTCTAACACGTGTTAGTTAGCACATCATGCGTTAAAACCAATCCCTCGCTCTTTCACAGCCTGTGACTCACCCACGCAACGTGCCCGAAGTCTTCTCGCAGAGGGAAGTGCGTGTCTCAGGCAGAGTAACCCTCACATGACCATTAGCAGCAGGATTCACGGCTGGGGAGGGGAAGGGGGGTGGGTACGAGCATGATGGACACACAGACTGGAGTCAGGACAGACAGAGGCAAAAGAATGCTGAGGAATTGTAAGTGGCCAAGTGGTTTATACACCAGGGGGCTGGACCGGATGGTTGCTGTCCACGCTCAGAGCTCCCCTCTTAGGCCCGTTTCACACAGACACTCTAACTCTGATAAAATGGGTGTTACATTTTATTATACATGTTGCAGGGCACCCAGAGAGCACACCTGCAGCCCTGCAACATGTATAATAAAATGTAACTCCCATTTTATCAGTGTTAGAGTGTCTGTGTGAAAAGGGCCTGGGAGATGCATCCTTCTTGTGGCAGACCTTTTAGTGCCCTTCAAACCGCTGGAGAACTGGAGGCCACATTCATCCCGCATGAAAAGGTTCAAATATTTAAGAGGCTGCCCAAAAGCAGATGGAGAGCAGCTGGGTTCCCTGTCCCATGGCCAGTGGCCACCGAGGGCAGGACAAGAGGCCACAGGTTGAAGTTGCAGGAAAGTAGCTGGTTTAGGTCCCAGTGAATCTTGCTTCGGCATAGGGGGTTGGACTAGATGACCTTTGAGGAGCCCATGATGCCAGTGGAGTTGGGTTAAAGAGGACTGGGGCGTCTTATCTTTTATTTTTAATTGTTGTCCGCCACCCTAAGCTGCTATTGTGCAGGAGGGTGCGGGATAAAATATCCTGAAACAAATACAATAAAGAAATGTATTTATTTAAATTTATCCCGCCCTGTCCCAAGGACTTGGGGTGGGTTACAACACATAATATTCCCAAACTCTTATCACCAAACCTCCCAACTCCTTACCCCCAAACTTCCCCAGGCCCTATCCCTGCTTACCAAATGCCTGGCCAAGTAAAAAGGGTCTTCCATTGCCTCTGGAAGACGAGCAGGCTCAGGTTCACATACGCCTCTGGCGGGGGTAGGGATTACCATAATTATATACAGTATATAATTATTCCATATTTATATATTCATTCCATAATGCTACAAAAATATGGGACTATCCAGAACTTAGGCCACTTTCAGACATGCCCCCCACCCCACCCCACCCCCGGCGCATATTTGGGCTGCGGGGGGGAATGTGCAGCCCAAATATGCACGGGGATCTGCCAGTCTGAAAGCCCCCCACCCCCCGTGCAGTTTTGCTGGCAGAGATGCGCATGGATGCAGTGCATGAAACCGAGCTCTGCATCCCTGCGCGCGGGGGGTGGGGGGGCTGCTTTCAGACCAGCTGATCTCCGCGCATATTTGGGCTGCGCATCCCCCCCCCCGCAGCCGAAATATGCACGGGGGAGGGGGACATGTCTGAAAGTGGCCTTAGGGTCATTTTAGACGTGACGGGCTGCTCAACCCGCCATGCTCCACCACGGTCCGGGATCCGTTTCGGATCCCAGCCGTCCATCAGACGTGCCGGCTGATTCCTACCGGGGATCGGGGGCAGGGTCGCGTGGCGCGACGTGCAGCCGCACAGCCACGCGCCCCCCCCCCCGCGCTCCCCTGGCTGCCCGCCCTCCGGGAGACGGGCGGACGCAGCGGCCAATCTGGCCACTGCGCCCGATCCCGTCCCAGGGTCTGGGCCACGATCCGGAATCGGTCAAGGTAACAGACGTTACTTTTGGCCGATTCCGGACCGTGGTCCAGCTAACCACGATCCTGGACCTACGGGCGGCCGGAGGTCCAGGATCGTGGTCAAAAAGATTTCCCGCTGGAGGTTCATCATGGTGAATCCTTTCGAGGTGACAGGGCTTTGGGTCACCACAGGGGTTTCACTGTGGTTGACCATGGTCTCGTAACGTCTAAAATTACCCTTAGTCTCTAGTTCTGACTTGTTCCACGCCTGAGGAAGCTGGCATGCTCTCCCCCACAGACGACCTTCCAACAGACAAATTATTGTGTCTCCATCTTTACATCTGGGATCAACCCCCCAAAAGACACACAGACAACCCCCCTCTCCAGACTGGGTTCTTTATGGAGAACCGGCTGCTCCGCCAGGCATTAGGCGGGGGAGATGGGTGAGGAGGTGGAGCTGGGGGGGGCGGGCGTTGGGGTTGGGTATGGGGTTGTTTCCTTTTCCTCCTTTTGGTTGTTTTAATTGTTGTTTTTATGAACTGCAAGCCGCCCCGAGCTGCCTGTGGCAGAGGGGCGGGGTAGTCAAAGTTTGAAAACAAATAAATACACCGGTGGGAAGAGTCGAGGGAGGATGGTGCCCTCTAGAGATAAGATTGTGCCACAGCAACCAAATCCTCAGAGGCAGGGCTGGGGTGGCAGGAGCCGGTGGCGTGTTAGCTTTCGTCTCTGCATGGGCAGCTAAGGGGGAAGAGGCAGCACCCATCCCCTCATAGCAGTCTCTCAGCCCCTTAGCTCTGCCCCCACCCAATCCCCCTCACAGCGCTCCCCTCATAGGCCCGAGGAGCGGCATTCCAGCCCTTTGATCACCACCATTTATCTTTTTACCCCTAGCGGGAAACAGCCAGTGTGGTGTAGTGGCTAAAGTGCTCAACGCGGTTCTAGGAAGCCAGAGTTCAAATCCTGCCCTAGTGGTGGCGTTGACTAGGTAACAATATCTCAATTCCTCATATGTAATAAATGGGAATGTCTGTCTGTCTCTCCCTCCCTACGTTCCCTTCACCCTTTGTCTGCCTTAGATTGTAAGCCCGCTGGGCAGGGACCTGTCTATCATAATAACAATTAAAGCACTGCACACTGCTGGTGCTATATAAATTCTCAATAATACTTCAGCAGCCAGGAGAGCTGGCCCTCTAAATGGCAGATGAAATTGAATGTGGACAAATTCAAAGTGATGCACATAGGGAATAATAATCCAAACTATAGGTACACAATGCTGAGTTCTAAACTAGGAGTAACCACTCGGAAAAAGGACCTTGGAGTCGTTGCGGACAATGCATTGAAATCTACAGCTCAGTGTGCGGTGGCGACCGTCAAAAGAGCAAAGAGAATGTGAGGAATTATTTGGAAAGGATAGAAAATAAAACTCAAACTGTCACAATGCCTCTCTGTAAATCGATGGTGTGACCGTACTGTGAGCATTGTGGGCAGTTCTGGTCGCCCCATCTCAAAAGAGAGATATAGTCCAACTTGGAAAGGTGCAAAGAAGGGCAACAACAAATGATAAGGGGTATGGAACGGCTTGCGTAGGAGGAGAGACGTGATAACTTGGGTCTCTTCAGCTTAGAGTAGAGACGACTGAGAGGGGATAGGATAGAGGTTTATAAAACCTTGAGTGGCGTGGAATGAGTAGATAGCGAATGTTTATTGACCCTCTCAAGTAGCACTAGAACTAGAGGACACTCCATGAAACTAACGGGTGGCAGATTTAAAACAAATGAAAGGAAGATTTTTTTCCCGCCACTCTTCGCACAGTTAAATTGTGGAATTTGTTGCTAGAGGAGGCTGTCAGGACCAGTAGTAGAGCTGCGTTTTAAAAAGGACTGGATAAGTTCTTGGAGAATAAGTCCATTAACGGCTAATAGTCAAGCAGATTACAAGGTGGGAACTTACTGTCGGAAGCAGGGAGTGATCAGCAGGGAAGGGATTGGCCATTATAACTGTTGATACTTCTCCCATATGGGAGAAGCCACCGGGGTTGGCCGCTGTCGGAGACAGGATGCTGGGCTTGATGGACCATTGGTCTGACTCAGTCTGATGAAACACCGACTATGTTCTTATGAAACAGGAGATGGGTACCTCCACTCTTGGCTTTTACTTCATTTCTTCCTTGTCACAGAGGAACATAGGGTCACACACATGTAACACGGTCCTACATGTAGACTACAAGTCTGGTAAATATGTAATAGAAAAGGTTCCACATGTATGTAATGTTACAATTGAGAACTGTAAATCTCAAATTAGGGCTATGACACGTGACCAAACTCCAGGAAATGCGAAGAGCTACAAAGAATGTGTATTTCGACAGTGAAGTGCTCTGTGGTGATCGCTAAATAACATCTACTCTTTGCTAGTGAGAAAAAAAAACCATCTAGAGGAATCAGTGTTTAGTTTCTCTGGTTTTAGTGGAATTTCCCCAGACCGTCCAGCTGTTTGGCCACTCTACCTACTCAATTTCTGACCAAGGTTGTCATTTGGCTCTCTTAAAAAATGAGTCTGTGATTATCGCACCCAAGTCTCCTTTCCCTTTGTTAGTGAGGAAAAGGAAACGACCAGGCTCCCATTATTCTGCTTTGAATGGATTACGATACCTTACCTGACAAACTAGAAGCACAATAAATTCCTCCGCCTACTTCATCGTGAGACTCTTATCCAGGGCAGTCACAGGGGCTGTTGGCTCCCAAGGGGGTGACTCAAATCTACCCCCCTTCAGGGGACAAAGAGCGCGTAGCCATCTTGTAGCTGCCCGGGGGCCCTGGGATGTGACACCGGCCGGCTCTGCAGCACCTCCAGTTCTCACTCACCAGGGTCCACTATTGGCCGTAGGGCCTTCCTCAGCGCAGGTCAAGCCACACTCCTCCTCAGAGCCGGACTTAGGGGCAGGCCGCAGGCAACATAGGCACCTGCCTAGGGCAGCAGATTTTGGGGGGTTGGGGGGCCTCCAGCCAGTAGCCGTGGGAAGCTGGCAGACCAGAAAGGAATCGGGAAGCTGACTAATGAGACAAGGGAGGGGACTAATGATCCGTCTCGTGCCTCACGTGCCTTGCACCAGCTCTTACCCACCCCCCCGAACCTAGTCTGTGTTTTGGACTGGCTGGAAGCTGGCCCGTCTGACCTAGAACCAAATCCTTCTGATCCTGCCAGTGAGTCTGGCCACTTGGAAATTAGCGGGTGGGCAACCAGAGAGAATTACAGATCTGGATCCATATTGCAAATCAGGATCTTTAATTCTGGATCTGTATTATGGATCCATATTTAAATCAATTAAAAAAGAAAAAGGAATTAATTAAAAAAAACAAAACAGAAAAAACACACCCCACTGAGCATGTGCAAAATGGCTGCCGGACTGTTCTACGCATTCGAAGCCTTTTCCAAAATGGCGGCGGCAGCATCGCCACCATTTTGGAAAAGGGAAGCTGGTCTGCACATGTGCAAAATGGCCGCTGCACATGTGCAGACTGGCTGATGGCAACGATGCTGCCGCCGCCATTTTAGAAGAGGCCACACGTGCGCAGAATGTTCCGGCGACCATTTGCAGTTAATTTTTTGTTTATTTATAGATTCTGGCCATCTCGAGTTCAGGGTTTGAGCCTCCTCCCTCTGGTTGCCGGTCAGCTGGAAGGGGGTGTTGAGGCACATCTGGCAGCGCATCTCCATCTCCTGGCTGCTGGTCGGATGGAGGGGGATTTGGTGGGGGGGAATTTTCTGCCCCCCGCTGCATTCCCATCCGTTCCATTCATGCTCATTTCAAATTCTTGGATCAGCTGCTTCAGTTGCTGCTTAGTTTTCCCTTCTGTTTCGAGACCTCTGTGTCAGGCTTCCCTGCTCAGCTCTGACTTTCTCAGGTGATGAAAGTGCTTTGGGAGCCCTATTTTGTCACTGTCCCTGACCCGAAATTAAAACTAAAACAACAAATTCAACGCACTCTGTTCAAGGATCTGCTTATTCTAGCCCCTCAGAGCTGAGTTCCCGACTCCTGGGGCTTTCAGACTCTGCAGGTTTGGGATTTACTCCCCTCAGAGGAGTCCAGTCACCTGGGTATGCTCCTCTACTTCCTAGTTCCTACACATTGGTCCACAAGCTGAGCTTTACCCTACTCATTGGGGTGCCACTGTCGTGGGCTGGAGGTCCAAACCCCCACTTTGAGTGACTCGGTTTCCCTTGCGCACAGCCCTCTTGAATTAGTTTCTCTGGCTAATTCAAGTCTGCCACAGGGACAACCCCTTTGTCACTCAAGGGCCCGATCCTTCCCGTTTACAGACTCTTTACTCTCTGGGTTCGCAAGAGCTTGAGAACTCTTGTTGCTCCCTTGTGTTCCAATATTAGACACAGACACTTCTTCATAAAGATAAGAAGTAAGTTTATTGATTACATAAGCAAGAT
>QEPC01009851.1:630532-654106 GCA_003113815.1 Sphenodon punctatus | reverse complement strand
GCGTGTACTTGGCTTGGTTACAAGGTGGTCGGTAGCAGCAGTCAGCAGAGGAGGGCCGACAGTAAGAGCAAGGGGAAAGACTAGAGGGCATTGGGAAAGGCAGCATGGAAAAGGTGGGTCTTGAGGAGGGATTTGAAGGAGCGGAGGGAGGAGGCGAGGCGGACGTCGGCAAGGAGGGAGTTCCAGGCATGCGGGGCAGCGAGGGAGAAGGGACGAAGGCGGTTGGGCGAGCAGGAGAAGCGAGGGAGAGCGAGGGAGGGGACAGCGGATGTTTTCCAGTTGATGCTCCCTTGGGTCAGGAAGGGTTTGTGACCGTGCGTTTTCGGCTAAAGGCTAAGACGCCTACCTTCATTAAAGAATCCTGCCATGAGTGCTGATAACCCTTGATTTGGCAGCTTGAGAGACTGCTAGTGAAAGGTGCGAGGAGTGGCTGGAAGTTGTTTGACCCCTTGGCAGGGTTGTGTAGTGCTGACCGTAGCAGGAGATTCCCGCTGCATGCACCGGCGGAGGCTTAATCGGGTGACCAAGCTGGTCGAATGCTCTCTTGTCTCGACATATTTCATGCACATTTGATCCCCTGTAGAACGGATATCGCCATTGCAGCTCAGGCAATGGCTGTAAAGCACATTTCTGGAGAGCATTTTTAAGAATCCAATCTGAAAATGTGAGGAGGTCTGTTCCAACCTGCTTAGTAACTTGAACGGGGGCCATGTGGTGTTTGGCTTGTAAAGAAATGAAAAAGGCTTTATCGAGGTACTGGCGATGGTCTAGATCCTGTTGAAATTGGAACTGGGATCTCTCTAGAGATATTTGTAGCTCCCCTCAACGTAGTAACTGCCATTCCCAAATATGTTTGCCCTCAGGATAGACGCGTCCTGTAGGGGAAGCAGTGTGATAGGATTGGAGCGCATCTACCCCATAGCTTCCTCGTTTACAGCCTCTACGGGACTGAGAGGGTTCCTGAATTGAATGGCTTTTCTCCCTTGATTGTTCTTTGAAGTCCTCTTGATGACCATCTCCAGACCTTCTGGGAATTTCTCCCCTTTACTAGAAACTGCCTCTCGGCCATCGATGCTTAATCTCCATTTCTGTTGTTCCTCTTATCTCTCTCCCATGAACCTGTTACTGGGTTTCATAGGCTCACCATCTACTTTTGAATTTATTTTCACTATATAGCTCTTTCATACAAACTTTTCATCATGGTCGTATTTATCTTTTAATTATGAGTTGATTGATACCAGACATAGCTAGGGAATGTGAGCATGGAGTACTCACACCAGGAACATATGTATTACATGTGTTCTATGTACGTTGTTTTCACAAGCAGTCATTGGACTGTTTTACAGATGATCTGGAAAAAGATTTGTGGGGTCAGTGTGTCCCGGGCACCTATGAGTTGAATTATGATCTGTCTGCGTGAATGTATGGACTCTCAGCATTGGCGTTGTTCGGAGACCGTGGGTGTTAACACATGGGAAGGGAGGCAGCAGCTTGGAACCTGTGCTCAGTCTCTGGGGTCCACTCCCATGGGCAGCCCTTCCACAGTTCATTGGCTTGCACCAGCTGCCACAGATGGTGTCAGCACACTGCCCCCTTCCTCCGGGGGCTGCCTGACAGCTGGGCAGCTGCTCTATCATCTCCTTGTCCCTGGGCAGCGCCCCCCCTCCCCAAACTGTCAGGCGGATATAAGAACATAAGTGCCAGACTGGGTCAGACCAATGGTCCATCTAGCCCAGCATCCTGTCTCCGACAGTGGCCAATCACGGTGGCTTGGGAGAAGCACCCAACAGGTCACAATGGGGGATCCATTCCCTGTTGTTTTCCCCCAGCTCCCATCATGTTCCCTGATCCTGTCTGGCTAATAGCTGCTAATGGACCGATCTTCCAGAAACTTGTCCAAACCTCTCTTAAACTCAGCTCTAGTACCGGCCCTTACCACAGCCTCCGGCAGTAGATTCCACAACGCAATGATACGATGAGTGAAAAAATATTTTATTTGTTTTAAAACTTGCCCCCCATGAGATTCATGGAGCGTCCCCTAGTTCTAGTACTAGCTGAGAGGGTAAATAACTGCTCCTTGTTTATTAGTTCCACCCCACTCATGATTTTATAGACCTCTATCCTATCTCCTCTTAGTCGTCTCTTCTCCAAGCTGAAGAGCCCCAACCTACCAAGCCTCTCCTCCTACGGGAGCCCTTCCATACCCTTGATCGTTTTTGTTGCCCTTCTCTGCACCTTTTCTAGTTCAGCTAGGTCTTTTTTGAGATGGGGCGACCAGAACTGCACACAATATTCGAGGTGCGGTCGCACCATTGATTTGTATAGAGGCATTATGACATCCTCAGTTTTATTCTCTATCCCCTTCCGAATAATTCCTAACATTCTGTTTGCTTTTTTGGCTGCTGCCGCGCACTGCGCTGAGGATTTCATTGTATTGTCCACAACCACCCCAGGATCCTTTTCCTGAGTGGTAACTCCTAGCTTAGTACCCAGCATTGTGTACGCATAGGACAGCGTACCAAGGACCCAAAGGACAGCGCGATTGCTCGCATTCCTCTCCCTCCCCCTGGCTGTGCGCTGAGAGGGGCACGCTAGCGCTGGCTCCAATGGAAAGGGGGGTCATGGCCGGCGAAGGCTTCTTCCCCGGCCGTGACTCCCACTCCCCCTTTCCGTGCCTGCTGGCGGGAAAGGAGAGGGGTGTTGCTCAAAGCCAGCCAGCAGCCCCTCTGGAGGAGCTGAGCGGATCCTGTGATTTCCCCTTGGTTTCTTTCCTGAATAGAGCAGGCATCGCAGAATCTATACGGTTCCTCGGTTTCTGGCAAGCTAGCAATTCAACAGGCACGCCCAACTCCTAGTCTGTCTTACGCACAAGACCATCGAATTTCCTCTCGAGCCAAACTATTGTCAGCCACCTTAGCATGCCAGGCTAGTCTTCAGCCTACATTTCCCAGTGTTTGGACCCACAGGAGCCCTGAGTGTGTAGGCCCTCATGATGCCATGCAGTCAGCCTAAACTCCCATTCTCCAAGTCACCTGAAAGGACCTAAGGTTCCACGCTAGTATTTGGGGAGCATTCTTATGAGACAAAAAAAAAGTACAAAAAACTGGTTCTCTGTTTTTTTTTTTTAATCATGTGAAAGGATTGTGTCTCGGTTTGCCTCTGCAAAGAACCTACAAGTATTGGGGCGTGGGGCAAGGTTTAATAATCGGACTCTTTCCTGCATACTGTGGGGAGGGACCCTTCCTACTTCTAGTCTGCAAGCATTACAGAGACATGCGACAGCCACACAGCATCATGAGATTGCTAGCAGGGGCAAGACCTGGGGCAAAGCTGAAAATGGGTAAGCGACATTAACAGGAGGGAGAAGGGGAAACAATGTGAAAAACGGGGCTATCGGACTAGTAGCGCTTTAGAAATCAGTAGAAGGAAAAAGCATCCGGTGCATTTCCCACAAGAGATTATTAAAGCAGAATGCATTTGGTGCGGAAGGGGGAGGATCTGGATTTTCTGGCTTGCAGAAATGCTTCTTTAGCCTTATTCTATATTCCGCGGTCCCTTCAATAGGAGTTAAAACTTCCTTTGAGTCTGCAGGTTGCATAGGACCGAGGATGGCTCGATTCCTTGTAACCTGCCAGCGCCATTATTTCCTTACACAAGCGAGCTCTTGGCGTGCATGCTAAATCTTGGTGCTGGGGAAGATAACATGATGTTAGTGGCCTAATTACGTTGCTTCAAGATCTGTTTGATGCAAGCGGAATTGCAGGAGAGTAAAGGGCCCGGCCCCGTGGCGTCATTCTGTGTGCAATGACTTGCTAAAATCAGGATATTTGCGCAGGTGTAATTGCCTGGAAGGCAGAAGCTTTCCCTTGCGGCCGCGAGATCTCTCCTCGTTATTAGACTCTGAGGCTGTGCTAATTAAAGTGGCGGTGGCAGTGGAGCATAGTTACTGAAGCCCAGTTCTGGCGTGGAGGTTACCTCATTTGCTGCTTTTAACTGCTCTTTTGTTTTAAAATCAAGGCTCTCAAATTGCAGCCCCTGTTTGTTTGCTCTGAGAAATCTGACGAATTGCTTCATTAGTCAGCCTCTCTACAAAAATAAAGCAAGAGGCTGGAGAAATAAATTCTGTTCAGGACATGTGCTTGGAGCTTGGGCTGCTCCGTATGGAATGAGGTCACTTACTGCGGCCTTCCTGAACTGAATCCAGATTGGCTAGAATTGCATCGTTGGTTTGTTTGGCTTCTTCACCTGTCATCTCCCCACATCGGCTGCTAACAACACCTACTCAGACGGCACAGTGGGGTAGCAAGAAAAGGCAGGTTACCTCGCTGGCTTTAATTGAAGATGACCTTTTTATTCCCCTCCCTCCCCCCCCCCAAAAAAAAGTAAGACTACATGCAAGACACTCTGTAAAATTTGGGTAAACCCTTCCAACCTCTTTCCTTTTAATCCCTGAGCCCTGCTGTCTCAGGTGTTGTCTCAGGAAGAGAATGCAAGTACGTTGTTGGCCTCATTCTCTGACGGCTAGTCCATTTAGCAAGCCATGTCCCCATCTGGATATCGGATGCTGCCGATGCTGGTAAACCAGGAACGGCCAAGAGGTAGACAGCCGTGCACTGGTGGATCATGAGCTAATCTCCAGTTTGGTGGGGGAAGAGCAGGACTGGGGCTCTAGCAGGCATCTCCAGGGAGGAGCGAGACTAAGAGTGCTTCTGCTGGGGCAGAGAAGGCTCTCTCTGAGGGCCGTGCTCTCCACTCCAGACTGGTTGCTGAGGTGTCCTGGGGCTGGGAACCAGCAAGAGCCGTCCAGACGTGGGAGCCAGCGGGAGGGTCTTGGTAGATCACCTGAAATTGATGCCTGGATCGCTAAGCCTGGCCACCCCTATAGCAATCCTGCAGCGGAATCAGCGTTGCCATTGCTTGGGTTAGACGAATGGAACCAAGGCTTCTGTAATGGAGAGGAGCAAAGAGGGGCCGGCGATTAGGCTGCTTACGGACACGCGAGAGATAGTATTCGATTCCCTTCTCTGCCACAGGCTGCCTTTTGCACAAATTAGTCTCCCTCTGCTTCAGTTCCCCACTTGAAAAGCAGAGATAAATGGGCCTGTTTAAATCTTGAGGTGCTTGCCCTTTAGTGATGGCAGGACCTGAGAATGTACCTTGCGTGGAATGCCAAGGCCCGGTTGCAGGTGAGCAGATCCAGGTGCAGCTTTCCAAGCTAGGGTTTGAGGTGTGAGGTTTTCCCCCACTGGGGACTTGCATGTGGCTCAGTGGAATGAGAGAGAGAAGCTAATTAAAGCCTGAAGTCCTAGCAGTGCCCCTTTCCAGTCCCTTATGGGGGGTGTGTGTGTGTGTGTGTGTGGAAACAGGTGGCCAGCTGCATGAAGAAGCTGTTGCAATATCACACTGTCCCCTTGTAGCGGAGGCAGGGGATGCCGCTTGAGAGCTGTATAAGATAATGACACTAGGGTGTTGCCCGGCTGGGAGTTGGCTTGAGTGTGGGTCAGGTGTGGGCACAGAGGGTTGCCACCTTTGGCGAATCAATGGGCTCATTATATTGTGGTTACAGTTTGTGCTCTCTCCAGCTTCAGGGTCTGGTGGGGATTATTTCAGACAGCCCTGTGAGCTGGAGATCGGTTTCCCTTGACATGAATCAAGTATTTATGCACTTGACCTTTGCCACAAGAAGCTGGTTTTCTGCGGCTGTGGAAACTACTCATGCATGCACAGTGCAACTTTCTCTTGAGAGAGACTGTGGGGGGAGGAGGGATTAGTCTTATCCCCTCACCTTAGTTAGGACTTTGAAACTGTCCCAGGTTGCACTGATGCTTAGCAGGGGAGACAGTGGGAGCAGCAAGGCCGGAGGCTCTAGGCTCTGTTTTGCAATAAATGCAAATCCTTCCCACCTGTTCCTCCGAAGGAGGAAGGTGTTTGCATGCTTCCATGGTAGCAGAGAGAGGATAGTTGCCCTGTTGGTCCCAGATAGAGGCAGTAGAGGCAAAATAGTGTGGCGATCCCTTTTGTTGGACCAGGGGGATGCGTAAGCTTTCGGACCTGACAGGGTCCTTCATCAGGCTGGTCAGGAGTTGGAACCCGGCGAGGTCCAAAAGCTTGTGCGGTAAAACATAGCTCCACACTGTTTTGTGTCTCCTTCATTGTTCCAGACTTTGAGCTTCAGTCTCTGGCATTTTCTCTGTGGATAGAAGCATAATTGGCACGAGAACTTTAAGAATGTTCAACGCTTGAATTATAAATGAGCTGCCGGCTTGCTCTTGTCCGCTTCAGCTCTGTCCTGCAGGAAGGGGAGAAATCACTCTGGATTAAAGCTGCTAAGCGATGGGTCTCTTCAGGTTTTCTGCATTGCCAATGCGGAGCGCTGATCTGGGAGTTGACACAAAAATGCTTCTCTCCTTCTGGGGTGGGAGTAAAGAGGCAGGATGGGAACTAGCCTTGAAGAGAGGAAGGAACGTTTCCTCCCTATACCTCCCTCACCTCCTCGCCCTCTATCACCTCCCTCCTTCTAGCCTTTCTCACGCACCCCCTCCTTCTCCCTCTTCCATCACCAGCGGCCTTTCTCCAGCAAACCTACCCCTTATCCTCACCCACGCCCATCCCCCCTCCCCACCCTCATCCCCCCTTACCCATTCCCCCTAGGCCCAAACCCGCGACACCCAGGTGTTCCACAGACCATTGTGGCCAATACGAGGCCAGTGCACGACTCACACCCCGCAAACCAGGCCGTTCCCCATCCCCCAACCTCATCCGCATCCCGTGCCTTCCCAAACACCAATTGCCTTTTTCCTGCTCCCTCTGGAACTGCCGCTCATCCGTGGCTAAAGCTCCCTTCATCCACGATCTCTTCCTCTCTCGCCCCTTTCAACTCCTTGCTCTTACAGAAACCTGGATCACGCCCTCCAACTCTGTTACCCCGGCCGCTCTATGCTCCGGGGGCCTGTCGTTCTCTCACCGCCCCCGCCCTGAAGGCCTGGGTGGTGGTGTGGGCTTACTCCTTGCTAAGCACTGCCAATTCAAAACCCTCTCCCCTCCTCCCTCCCCCTCCTTCCCTTCCTTTGAGGCCCACTCTGTGCGCTTATACTCCCCTCTACACCTTCGGGTTGCTGTCATCTACCGCCCCCCGGGTTCCCTCTCCTCTTTCCTCCCGGACTTTGAATCCTGGCTCACCTTCTTCCTCTCCGATGATATCCCCACTCTTATCCTTGGTGATTTCAACATTCACGTTGACACGCCCTCCGCCCCCTCTGTTTCCCGCTTTCTCTCTCTCGCTTCCTCCTTTAATCTCCGACTCTGGACCGACTCCCCCACTCATACTGACGGCCATTCCCTCGACCTCGTCTTCACTCGAAACTGTTCTCTAACTGACCTCTCCTTTGACCCCTTCCCTAGTTCTGATCACTTCCTCGGCTCCTTCAGCCTTTCCCACCGACCCCCCTCCGCCTCCCCCTCTATGCGCCCCTTCCGCAATATGCAGGCCCTTACTCCCTCGGAGTTTGCCGCACATCTTTCCCCCCTTCTCCCCCCCGTTTTCGCCTCCTCCTCCCCTGACTCTGCTGTCTCTGCTCTCAACGCTTCTCTCTCCTCGACCCTTGACTCTCTTGCCCCCCCCTCTGCTCGCCCCGTCCGCCCCCTCGACCCCCGCCCCTGGCTTACCCCTGCCATCCGCTACCTCCGCTCCTGCGCCCGGGCTGCCGAACGCCTCTGGCGCAAATCCCGCTCCCTCCCTGACTTCCTCCATTACAAATTCTCCCTCTCCTCCCTCTCCTCGGCTATCTCCCTAGCTAGGCAGCGCTATTATGCCTCTAGGATCGAATCTTTCTCCCGCGACCCTCGCCGCCTTTTCTCTACTTTCGACTCCCTTCTCAAACCCCCCTGCCCTCCCCCGCCCTCTTCCCTTGCTGCTCGGGATCTTGCGTCGTTCTTCACCTCCAAGATTGACAAGATCCGTCGGGATATTGCCTCCCGCCCCCCTCCGCCCCCCGCTCCCCTCCCGCCCCCTCCCCCGCCCCCCTCCCTCCTCGCATCCTTCCCTCCTGCCTCTCTCCAGGAAATCTCTGCTCTTCTCTCTTCATCCAACCCCTCCACCTGCCCCCTTGACCCGATCCCCTCCCGCCTCCTGACCTCTATTGCTCCCACTGTCGCTCCCCCCCTTCTGCATGTTGTCAATCTCTCCCTTTCCACAGGCTCCTTCCCCTCTGCCTTCAAACATGCCACTGTCTCCCCCATCCTCAAAAAGCCTACCCTGGACCCTTTCGATCCCTCTAGTTACCGGCCGGTCTCCCTCCTTCCCTTTGCTTCGAAGCTCCTGGAACGTGTCGTCTACTCCCGCTGCCTGAACCTCCTCTCTGCCAACTCCTCCCTCGACCCTCTCCAGTCCGGCTTCCGCCCCCTCCACTCTACTGAAACTGCCCTGGCCAAGATCACCAATGATCTACTTGTCGCTAAATCGAAGCGCCACTACTCCGTTCTTGTCCTCCTTGACCTCTCTGCCGCCTTTGACACTGTCGACCACTCGCTCCTCTTGGACTCCCTTTACTCTTTGGGCTTCCGTGGCTCTGTCTTTGACTGGTTCTCCTCCTACCTCTCTGACCGCTCCTTTAATGTCTCCCTCCCCGAGTCGACCTCCCCCTCCCTTCCCCTCTCGGTTGGGGTTCCCCAAGGTTCTGTCCTTGGCCCTCTCCTCTTCTCTATCTACACCCGGTCCCTTGGTGAAATTATTGCCTCCCACGGGTTCCAATACCATCTCTATGCTGATGACACCCAACTCTATCTCTCTACCCCCTCTCTCTCCTCCTCTGTCCGCTCACGCCTCGTCGACTGCCTCTCTGATATCTCCGCCTGGATGTCCCGACGCCAACTCAAACTGAACATGGCCAAGACTGAACTCCTCATTTTTCCTCCCTCCCCCTCCTCTCCCTCTGACCTGACCGTCTGCATTGATGGGGTCACCATCCGTCCTGTTCTCCGTGCCCGCAGCTTGGGCTTCATTTTTGACACGCACCTCTCCTTTAAACCTTACATTGACTCTGTGGCCAAATCCTGCCGATTCGCTCTCCTCAACATTGCCCGCATTCGCCCCTTTCTATCTGTCTCCTCGGCCAAAATCCTTGTTCATGCCATGGTTATCTCTCGCCTCGACTACTGCAACCTCCTCCTTGCTGGCCTCCCTCGCTCCCACCTGTCCCCCCTTGTGGCGATCCAAAACTCTGCCGCCAAGGTCATTCACTCTGCCCGTCGCTTCGACCATGTGACGCCTCTCCTCCTCTCCCTTCACTGGCTCCCCCTTCCTGAACGTATCCTGTTCAAACTCCTGGTTTTCACGTTCAAATCGCTCCATGACCAAGCTCCCCCTTACCTCTCGGACCTAATCGCCCTACGCGCTCCTGCGCGCGCTCTCCGCTCTTCCGCTGTCCCCTCCCTCGCTCTCCCTCGCTTCTCCTGCTCGCCCAACCGCCTTCGTCCCTTCTCCCTCGCTGCCCCGCATGCCTGGAACTCCCTCCCTGCCGACGTCCGCCTCGCCTCCTCCCTCCGCTCCTTCAAATCCCTCCTCAAGACCCACCTTTTCCATGCTGCCTTTCCCAATGCCCTCTAGTCTTTCCCCTTGCTCTTACTGTCAGCCCTCCTCTGCTGACTGCTGCTACCGACCACCTTGTAACCAAGCCAAGTACACGCACCTGAGACTTCGCATCCGCCTGAATGTTTGTTTGTCTTCTCCCATGTCTCTCCCGCTGTCCCCTCTCCTTGTCTCCCCCTCCTTGTCTTTTAGATTGTAAGCCACAGGCAGGGACCGCGTCTGATTGTATGTTCTGTACAGCGCCAGGTTTTGCAACTGGCGCTTTATAAATGTTTAATAATAATAATAATTCCCATAAAACGTTGGTGTCTATTTAACGTTGGTAGCCCCTCCAGGCAACACCATTTGTCTTACTCAATCACAGTTTAAGGTAGGGGGAACCAGAGTGGGTGTGGCAGTTTAAAAATCCTCTGTTTTCTGGTCTTGATCTTGGGAACCTTAATGGAAGTCCCGTTCTCCCCCCCCCCCCCCCCCCCCCCCCCCCCCCGAGATTCCCAAACCGTGGGTTGGAATCCTAAGTGGGGTAATTCCTGATTGGTATTTGACATGCTTTGCATGGCTTTGTTGCTATCTGGGCAGCAAAGGGTTTCGGGAGGGGGTTGTGGGTTCCCAAGCAAAACTTTGAGAGTCCCTGCTTTAGCACTTTAAAGATACTTCCCCAATTATGAACCATGTTTAAACCAGGGATGGGGAAACCTCTGATCCAGAGGCCGGATGTGACCCACAATTTATGTGGCCTTTTTCCGGTTCTTTGATCTGACCCCTGAACCCAGTTCCTACCCTCAATCACTGAAAAACTGAACTCTGCGGAAGGGAGCAGAGATGAGGGCATACACCCAAGGAGAGGGGACAGATCCATGGTCCTCTTCCTGAGTGCATCCCCAGCCGTACCGTCTGTGTGCCCCTCGGAGCTTGTACTCCTTTTCAAAGTGACCCCTGTGTTCCCCACACCTGGTTTAAAGCGAGGGTAGTGGCAGCTCTCGGAGTCTGTATCCAATATCAAAAGTAGATTTGAGCAAGGTATGAACTGATCCTGTTTTTCTGACTTGCATGTTAATGCTGAACCCTAATGATAACCAAGTGCTCAAGCGCTTTAACCATTTCACAGCAAGTGAAGTTGAAAGAGGGGAAACCATATTTTCAAGATCTGCAAGTTCTACTCGCGGTGAATGATGCCTCCAAGTCCGAGGAGCTAGGAAGAGGGCCGTTGCATCGAATTGATTCATAGATGTCAGACTCAGGAGGGGACACTGAGAGCCTAATCTGACCCGCCTACCACTTCCCAGTTGAGTTCCCCTCTGGTGGTGGTTACGCTGCCTTAGTTAAGATTGCATCAGACCTCTCCTTCAAAGCAAGGAAGGAACGAATGCACGCCTTCTCTTGGGAACCATAGCGCAGAGAGGGGGATGTGGGGGGGGGGGGGGGGCGGAAAGGCAACTACATCACAAAGATGAAAGCTTGAATCGTCATGACCACTTTTCCAGTTTTCCTTCCCAAACTTGTTCTAGCATCCCATTGTTTGCCCAGTTGCTCTCGGAGCAAAAGGAGGATTTATGGGGAGAATTTTGAGATCTCATGCTGTTCTAGGGAGACCTGCTGTTTTCCATTTCGTTAGCTACATTTTGAGGGAGGGCAGGATATCAATTTAAATAAATGTTCTCTCTGTCTCTTCCAGAGTTCAGGATTATTTTTCCTAACAGGCCATGGAGATGTCTTCTGAACTGATGCTGATGCACCGGGAAGGGAAGAGGGTGATACCGTTAATAACCACCGACTTCCGGCGCTCTTGTCATTTTTTGATGACAAGGTGCTTCTGTGACTTGCCTTTAAGTAGTTTCCCAACTAAACATCCGAGTGTGGCCTTTCTGCCCCTTCTTTCACAAGAGCAGCTGCCATCTTCCATGGCCCTCTGTGTCTTTTCTGTACAGTGAGTCAGCGGCTTCTGAGAACTGCTACTCCACCTGCCCTTGGAAGCCTGACTGATACCACTGTACATTAGAAATAAAACCGAACCGTTCCTGGCCTCCTCCAGGACATGAAAGATTTACGTGACACGGATTCCACTTCACCGCTGGCTTTGCTGATCAGAGCATAACGTTGAAAAGTTGCTAGCGAGTTACATCTTGCTCCTTGCTGATCTGTAGTTTTAAGTTTGACTTTTCAAAGTAATGGACTGGGTGGGTGGCGAGGAATTGTTGAAACACTGGTATTTTGAGCTGCGAGAGATGCTGTCGCTTTGCTTTCTTCTCCCCTTCCCACCGTCGCCTCGCTCAGCAATCCCCCTTCCCTGGGAGAGAAGGGGCAGGGGGGACTTTGGGCCTTGGGGGCAGGAAGTGACAATAGGAGCCAAACCGCCCCGAAGCTCCATGCTCAGAGAGTTCCTCCCTGTGCAGCTTCCTGCCGCTGCTCTAGGTTTGCTTTTGCATTACAGCCAGGGTAAGTTGTCCAGTTGGTTTTGTTTTTTCATCCTGTGGCTATTTTCAGCCCCCCAGCCTAACAAGGTGAAATGACTGAGATACTTTCTCTGTCCAGTGAGTGTGGTGGAAGGAGGTGGCAGAGCGCGCCAGACAAGCGTGTTCGTCATCGGTGGGGAAGCGAGCAGCCTGCTCGTAGCCCCTTGCTACCCCCCAGCTGCTTTAGACACGGCATAAAGGACAAGGAGAGGGTGCAGGTTTACATGTTCAGAGATGGATCAGAATAGTTCACGGAAGCCGTCTCTTGGTGAAAGGGTACAGGAGGCCTTGGGAACTCCTCTCGTTCTGCTCCAGGAGATCGTGCTGCATTTCCAAGGTGTCAGCAGGGACAGAACATAAATGTATAGTCTTTCCTTCATTGCGTTGCTGAGTCCTTCTGCCCTGGGGCTAGATATCCCCAGCATTGCCAAGGGTTTGCCTTGTTTTCTGCCATTGCTGTAGCTTGCTAACAGGCAAAGTTGCTACTTACTATTAGAGTATTATTTGTTCATTTAAGTAGTGCCAGCAATAGGTTTGGAGTGGTGATTAGATGTGTGTCTCTCTGCCCCAAGGAGCATACAATCTAGAATGGAGGACAGCAGTTGGTAGTGACACGTGGCAACCTGCCGGCCATTTCTAATGTGCAGGGGGGCGGAGAGGAAGGGGAACCGTCTTGTAGCCTGTTATGCCTTGGATTAATGGGATCTTGAGTCCTCAGCCCTGTGTGCTGAATTAAAGCTAAACTGCAATCAAATAGCTGAAACTTGATAGCCAGCAGTAGACTGTTTGAGTACAATAGTCCAGCAAATAAATCCCGCTCGGCTAATCAAGGGAGAGGGAGACTTTGTGAGGAACATCATGTACTCCATCCACTGAGAAGGTCATGGTGCTTAGAAGGCAGATTCCAGCAAGGGAAACCCTTGGGCAGTTCCTTTTACTCTAACCCCAGTCTCCCTGAAGCCAACTTCTTGCCGCACCTCTCCCCACAGTGGGGTGGCCAGATATGAGAAATACAGATTGCAGGGCTGCATTGGCTCCAGTGTGGCCCTGCAACCTGTATTTCTCATAAGTGTCCTACAGTTTGCATATCTCACCACCCTACCCCATGGTATCAAACCTCTCCTTGTCTCTGCAGCTAAACACAGGCTAGAAGGAAGGGGGCAGGATCCTGCAACTGGCTGGTCAGCATTTGGGCAGAGCTGACAACCTTGTCTTACGTGTGGACAAGAAGCTTGGTTTAAATTGTTGTTAAAGCAAAGCTCTCTTAACCCGTACCCTTCCAGAAATATTGTATGCAATCGGGGGGGATGGAGTGAACACGGGTCCCTGAATACAATGGCATTTAAATGCCACCAATCCAGGAAATCCTTGAATCCTATCCAGGAAACGAAGAGTTCAGGTTAGGCCACATGGGGGTGGCTCTACACCAAGGGTGGGAAGCCCTTTCCCTCCCACCGGCCACTTTGAAAATGAGTACAAATTCTGAGGGGTGAGCCGGGAACAGCCGGGTTCATGGGTCTGTCCTCTATCCGCAGCCAGCTCTCACCTAAAGTTCCGTTCCCCAGTTCTTAATGGTAGGAAATGGATCCAGAAACCAGTTGTGGGCCTCATTTGGCCCCTGAGCCCGAGTTTCCCCACCCCTGCTCTCCATGCGATGCTAAATCCGGGTGCAGTCTCCTCTGTGGCATTTACTGGTGTTGGAGTCACATGGAACAAAACCTTCATATTGTTCCACAGTTTTGCTGCCGCCCTAGTTGTATGTTAGCACCGTACCGAAACGGGGAAGCTGAAGGGGTGGACAGCATCAACAGGAAGAATTTATTTATTTATTTATTTTATTTATTTATTTTTGTAACTTATACCCCGCACCCGCCTGTAACCAGCTCGGGGTGGCTTCCAACAATTTACAATATAAAACACTATAAAAACAGTTTAAAACAATCACAATATTTAAAACAAGGCATGGAAGTTTAAAACAATAAAGCAGGATGGGGGCAAAAAAAACCCATAATCCTAACCCACCCACCCCCAAAGACCTGGGCGAACAGCCAGGTTTTACAACACCGCCAAAATGACAATAGGCTCGGGGCCAGGCGGGCTTCCTCCGGAAGGGAGTTCCAAAGGCGCGGCCCAGCCACCGAGAATGCCCTCTCCATTGTGGCCCCCCGCTTTACGTGGGGGACCTCCAAGAAGGCACCCCCGACTGACCGCAGGAGCCGCTCTGGGGCACGGAGGGCGAGGCAGTCCCTGAGGTACAAGGGGCCCAGATTGTAGAGGGCTTTATAAATCAACACCAACACCTTGAACTTGGCTCGGCACGCAATCGGCAGCCAGTGCAGAGCTCGGAGCACCGGTGTAATATGCTCCCGACGGCCCGTCCCCGTAAGAAGACGAGCTGCCGCATTCTGCACTAGCTGCAGCCTCCGAATCAGGAACAAGGGAAGCCGCACGTAGAGCACGTTGCAGTAGTCCAGCCTCGAGGTGACGAAGGCATGGATGAGGAAGGCCAGGTCCGGGCCGGAGACAAACGGACGCAGCCTACGCACCAGATACAACTGGCGCAAGNAGCTGCAGCCTCCGGGCCAAGAACAAGGGAAGCCCCACGTAGAGCGCGTTACAGTAGGCGGAGGTCCGCGTCCAGTATCACCACCAGACTCTGGACCTGCTGAGCTATAGGAGGGCGAACCCCCTCCTATAGCTTAGTGGCTTAGAAGCCCCGCTCTGGTAAAACTGACACAGAGAGTTCCCCAGGTACCAGTGCTGATGAACCAGACAGGAGAGCCCTGAGATGGTGACGACTGATCAGCGGGGTTGGCAGTGAACACCATTGCTTCCGTGGTGCATTTTTGGCAGCTCCGTGGGCCTACCGAGTAGCTCCTCTTAATTGTTCCAGGGAACAAATCTTGCAAGCCCATGTTTTCTCCATGGGTTGTGCCAGGCTGTGCGTGCAATCAAGCGTAACGCTTGCCCCAACGTTCGGTGGCTGGAATGGTGTATCAGTGGCTTGTTCCTTCTTGTTTGACCAAAACATTTGCAGGCAAATGGTAAAGAGTAAGCACATAGCAAACCTAACTGGCCGTTAACCGATGTAATGACAGGCTGTGTGTTTGCAGCCTAAACGGGTAGGTGCTGTTACACCCAATAACTTGATTCAACCATATTTGCGAAATTGGGGATGACCCAGTGCACGTGCCTGGTCCCCGCTTCTAAGAGGGAAACGGATGTTCTCTTGCTGATTCATTGTGCTCTGGCTGCTGCAGCTGAACGATTGTACCTTGTCATTGCTCAGCCTGGGCGTTTTGGGCTCTTTGCCAGGGATGGGAGCTGAGTCCAGCTGCTGGCACGTGGCCAGAGGGAGCTCTTGAACTCTACATCGAGATCGACTCCCTGGAATGAATTTGACGGTTGGCCAGATCCGACACTGATCCTAAGCAATTTTCCAATGAATTTCAGTCAAAGGGCAACCCATCCCTCTCATCTCCAATCTCATTAATTCACTTCGGTCTAAAATGGCCCCGTAATAGTTTGCCGATTATCTGTGCCAAGCGCAGCCGAGTGAAAGCAAGAGCAGCTTTGCAATTTGACAATGATGCCATCTTGAACAGACCGGGTTACACTCGGCCGTGAAGAGTAGGAAGGGCTGGGTGAGTGCATTGGGGCAAACCTAGGGGCATGGTCTCTTCACTCTAAACGCAGCTCTGCCATTTAGTGGTGATTGTTTTCCAGCACAAGAGTAGAGTCACGGTCTGGGTTTGTGTAGCTCCTCTTTCCTTACTGCTGCAGAACAGAGAAACCTGGTACGGAAAGGCCTGAAGTCCTGTCCAGTGTTCCTGTTACCTCGCTAGCGACGGATGCAGCAGTTTCTTGAGGAAGGGCCTCTGCCCAAAGGATTTAGGATTGGGAGACTTGAATCCTAGAGTAGAATTGGAAGAACCCCAAGAGTCGTCGAGTTGAACCCCCTGCTTGGATGCCGGATGGCTACAGCTACAACGTCCCTGACAGATGGCCGTCCAGTCTCTTTCTGAAACCCTGCAGCAACAGAGAGCCCCCAACAACCCTGGGCAACTTGTTCCATGGCTGCGCGGTACTTAGGAAATAACCGAAATCTCGCTTCCTGTAACGTGTGCCCATTATTTCTACTCTTTCCCTCTGAAGCAATGAAGAACTGTTCCTTACTGCCTTCTTGGGGGCAACCCTTGAGAGACTTGAAGGCTGCCAGCCTTAATCCTCTCTTTTTTAGGTCAAACATACCCAGTTCCTTCAGCCGTTCTTCATAAGACACGCCTTCCAGATCCTTTATTATCTTGGTTGCCCTTTTAAAAACCCACTCCAGTTTGTCGATGTCCTCCCTAAAACGAGGCGCCCAAAACTGGGCACAGTACTCCCCGGTGAGGGCTGGTCAGTAGAAGAGTAATTATTACTTCCACCAATTGGGACACAACGCTTCTGTTAATGTAGCCTAGAATTGCATCTCCCCCCTCCACATCCCATTGCTGACTCCTGTTCAGTTTGTGACCAGCCACAATCCATGAACTCCTTTCACATAAAAATAAATCTTTTCTCTGTAAAAAGATCTAATGAATGCCAGTTGTTGTTGCTTTAAAGCCCAGAAGATTTATTCTTTTTCTGCTTATTATCTGGCTTTTGCAGGAGAGCCAACTCTGGTTTTAGAAATTCCATTTAAATGAGCTCTGCTGTCTCTGAATTCGATGGTTGAATCTGTTCAAGATTCAAAATCTTGAATCTTTCAACCCAGGCTGCGGCCCCCAGACCACTTACTCTTGAGGTGGTTTATTGGAGTGAATAGGACTCTTGTTTCCATCGTTTGAAAAGCAGTGGGAAACCAGAGCCGGGGGTGGCTGTGACATCTCAGTTGTTGCGCTGGGCGGTTACAAGGGGGTGTTGCCCTCAGATGAAAATGCAACATCTGAAAGCCCCACAAGTGGTTTGAGGATTGTGGCCAAAGCCATCCTTAATTCAAAAAGTTAAATCTTAAATTTATACTGCTGTTAAGAAAAAGCAGCAGAGCTCCAGAGAGTAAGAACTGTTGACTTAAAATCCCATTGCATTTTGCAGCATTCATCCGTACAGCACTGGGATGTTCCAGTGCCCACAGCATCTAATGCAGAGGGCTGGGCAACCTTTGGCCCCGGGGGCCAAATCTAGCCTGTGGTTGGTCTTTCCAGTTCTGGATCTGGCCCCCGTGCTCTCTAGCACTGAATGACTGAGTTCAGGGGGAAGGGGGTGGATGGAAGGACCATCTGCTCAAGAGAGGGAATCCGCCTACAGCCTAGATCCATGATCTGAACCCTCCCCATCCTAAGCGCACCCCTTGACGTGCTCTCAACCCCAACTCCTCTGTAGCCTGTGGGGCTCGTACTCGGACTGCCCCATGGGAGGGAAAAGGTTCTCCACCCCCTGATCTCCAATCAAAAAGGGGGAAATGAGAGATAATTTCAGGCCGAGTTTACCTAGAAAGAATCAAAAAGGGGCACAGTCCCAATGGCTTTTACTCCTCTCTCTAGCAACCTTTAAAATCCGGTTGAGGCATTTCTTGCAGCATGTGTAACTTTTACAGCAGAAACCCGTTTCGGCAAGGGCCGTTGAGTGGGGACTGATTATCTTGTTGATAATCTCTCTCCTAAAGAAGCTGCTGATCTCTCTGTCTTACACATGAGATACTTTTCCAGGCATTGAGGGTAGTACAATGATAGGGGCCGTATCAGAAATCCAGAGTGAGTGGTGTCTCTTCTAAGTACACCTGGCTGCCCTTTTGGCAAAGGAAGCCCTGATACGTGGGGTTCCTTTCAGTTGCTTGAGGCCCTGGAAAGCCAGCGGCTGAGCCTGAGTATTTTGGACGGTCATTATTAAAGGAGTCGGCTTTTGAGGGAGGCAGTAGGAGTGTGGGGGGCAGAGGAAGGAGGCACTTCTCGAGGGAGCAGCAGTGAAGGAAGAAGGGGAGAAACGCACCCCATGCCAGTCACCTCTTCGACTATCTGAAGGGCCGTCACATAGAAGGTGGAGCAGACTTGTTCTCTGTTGCTCTTGAGGGCAGGACTAGAACCAATGGGATCAAACTACAAGGAAGCAGATTTTGGCAAAACATTAGGAAGAACTTCCTAACGGTCAGAGCTGTTCGACAGTGGAACAGACACTGCCTAGGGCGGCGGTGGGCTTGGCTCTCCTTCGCTGGCGGTTTTCCAACAGAGGCTGGAAGGCCCTCTGTCAAGGATCCTGTAGCTGTGGATTTCCTGCGTTGAGCAGGGGGTTGGACTAGATGCCCTCTGAGGTACCTTCCAACTTGAAGATTCTAGGAGTCTCTTGCTTCTGCCCCTGCTTCCACGGTAAGCAAGACCCTGCAGGGAGTCGGAGGGCGATACAGTAAGTCTTCTTGCATCTTCTCACAACATCTGCCCCCAGCTCTCGAGCTAGTCGGGTTGAAAGCAGATTGTGAAGAAGGACCTCGCAAAACTAGGTGATGAGTCAGTGCAATGTCAGATGAAATGTTAGAGTTGACCTGCGTGAAGTCATGCGTGTTGGGCTGGGGGGAGTCATTGATGTACACCACTTTAAGTTCTAAACTAGCTGTTGCCACTTGGGAGGAGAGACCTTTGAGTCATTTAAAACATCGGATTGATGTGCTGTAGCCCTCGGGAAAGGCAAACAAACTGTTTGGCAAGGGAGGGAATAATACAGGAAATGTAATGGCACTGTATAAATCCAAGGTGTGCCCTTGACTTGAATAGGGAGTGCAGTTCGAAGGTCATCGCAGCACAAAAAGGCTGTAGACGTGGAAATGTTACAGAGAAGGGCAACCCAAATGATCCAGGCATGCCCTGGTTTGAGCCCAGTGCTGGTCATTGTGGGAGATCCTTGGTCTGACCAATATGACGGTTCTTGTGTTTTTATTTTTATTATTATCTATATCCCGCCCTTTCCCGTCGGCTCAGGGCAACCCACAATTCAAAGACACAAAATCCAGTTAAAAACAAATAAAATCCCATTTAAACCCATTCCGTCCCGCGCCAGAGAGGGGCCCTCATGCCCGCCTCCCTCTCCACGTGCGAGGCCTGCGTTCCTCGACCCCAGGCCCTCCCCGACGACCAAAAGCCGGCCAAATAAAAAGTCCCAACTCCCTGACCGTTGCCTGCTTCCCCTGGAAGTGATCGTATGACTCCGTTGCCAGAATGAGTGGAAGAGAGAGTGCCGTCTCTTCCGATAAACAATCATTTCTCCTGCACCTGTGTGGATTCCTGCATTAGATATAAAACCTCCTCCAGATATGCCTTGGACTGGCAGCGAGGGGTTGTCTGACTGACAGCTGCCAAAGCAATTTCTCTGCTCATCCAGTCCTTTCTCCTGTCTTTGCAGAGCACTTTCCCCCGAGGGGCACGACGCGTCTGTATTGATTTGGCTAGCGCCGTGCCGTCAGGGTTTGCGTTGCGGCAAAGCTCAGGCCGTTCTCCCACTGAGTTTTGTTGAAATTGTGTCGAGACTGAACAAAAGCATCTCGCTGTAGCCTCGGCCCTCTGCAGGCTGACTTTGACAAAGCTAGAATCCCAATTTCATGTATTTTTGATATCCTGCAGATGAGGCACTTGCTGATGCGGCTTGAATCCCTTATTTTGTTACAGGTCCTTTGAGCATATTTTACTACATCCCCCAGGTGAATTGTTTCCTATGGGCGGGTGAGGAAATCTTTACAAGAAAACTTTCAGCACAGTATGTGTAAAACATTTGCAGAAGTGTAGTCCTCTAATTCTTGGCTGTTCATATGACTTTACTGTTATCGGAGGTGATCTCTGATATCTTCAAGAAAGTGTGATCCAGGGCATCATGGAATAGGTGTTTCATTGGAGGCTTTCCCTTCAGCGAAAACGCAAACCGCTCCAATGTTCATTTGGAGCAGAGTTGTAACGACCTAGTGTTCACAACTCCACAGTTGTGTGTGCTTGAATGTGGTGTGGCCAACTCACTTTTCGTCTCTCGGGGCAAGAGTGGAGGACAGATTTCAGGTAGAGATGTAGCCCTGTGACATTTTCTCAGCTCTTCCAGCTACTTAAGGCTTGTACAAGGATCAAAACGTATTTGTTTCAGTTGGGACCAGGTTTAAATGGCAGGCGCCAGGACCCTGATTTTCTTTTCTTTTTCCTTTTAGCTATTTTTTATGAAATCCAGGGTTACATAAAAAGATCTTTTCAGACCAGCATCTCTCTCCTTGTTCTGGTGAGCTGTTCCACAGACCTGTTGGAATAATATTATTCACAGATCTGCCTGACGAAGTAGAGATGGCGGGTGTCCAAAAAACACCATTTACTTTGGGCAGTGACTCCTCTTCTTGGAAGCCCTGCTTGCGCCCCTGTAAGATAGACTTAAATGTCCATTTAAGGGGGAGAGGGGCATAGTTCAAGCGGTAAGAGCGCATGCTTTGCATGTATAAGGTCCCAGGTTCACTCCTCGGCATCTCCATTTCAGGACCTCTGGTAGCATGCGTGGGGGAGGCCTCTGCTGGGGGCTTGGAGAGGTCTCCGGTAGCGCGCCGGGATGGCCTCTGCCGGAGACCCTGGAAGAGCCAGATTTGGACCCAAATTTGAAACCCCTGCTGCCGTGTCAGGTTGTGACAATACTGGGCTGAGATGGACCGTTGGGCAGTTTAGTTTAGTTGTCTCTCTCTAAGCTGAGAGCACTTAATGGGCTTCTATTCTGATGGAGGCAAAGAAGTTCAAATGATCTCTTTTATACTGGACCAAGTTCTGTTGGTGAGAACGTGCAAGCTTTTGGGCCATGCCTGAGGAAGGGTTCTGTGTGACCCGAAAGCCTGCATGTTCTCTCCAACAGAAGTCGGTCCAATAAAAGAGATAAATTGAACGACTTTCTATCTTACATTTGGGACCAACACAGCAACCGCCCTCTTTCTAGCCTGAGTCGGTTACTGCTGACTGTCAAGCCTTTAAAGTGTTGGGAAAAGGCAGCAAGATTTTAACATATTTTTAAAGGCTTATCTTTTCAGCACTTCAGTCCTGCCATACTAGGCGCTCTAGAAAAATCTCAGAGAAATGCGTCCTATAATGATGCTTGTTAAAACAGGCCGTACGGCGATAAGTGAGTGCCATCTGTGTCCTGGAATAATGCGCTAGAAAGAATAATAATGTATTTGTGCTTCTGAGCAGAGAGAGCCTAGCGCAGGGATGTGCTGTAGGGGACATGCTGACGCTCAATGGAGCTAGAGGGTCTAAATAGGTGTTTTCCATTTCTAACTTCTGATTGTCGCATGCCAGTTGTGCCTCCGTGGGAGGCTCTCACGCAGCTGCAGGAAAACTTTGGGCAAGGAAGAAAATAATAGCTGTAATCTCAGACTCAATCTAAAGCCCTTCTAGGAATGATTTACTGTCTTTGAGACGGGTTAGCGAAATGCAGGGCTCTTCCGTCGACATGCTGCTGTTTGTGCTGGAGCTTACCGGACGCAAGGTGCTGTCTGGAGTCCTTGCACACTGTGGGGTGAAACCAGTTACCTGGTGCACGGGCAGCTCCTGAAGAGCTGGAGTCTCTTGTTGATTTCTTTGTGCTCTCCATTGAAAATTCGTAATGCGGGGAGGGGAGAAAAATAATAAATACGCTTAGGAAAACTGCTCTTTTGTCCAGCTGAAATAATAAATCAGGCCATAGTCAGCCTTGCCAGAGGAGGCCCGAAATGACTCTGACCCATAGGTCTTCAGCATTTGGCGACTGAGTTGGCGTTTACATTACAACAATCCTGTCCGGGGAAACTAGATAAAGTTTTAACCATTTACTGTTAAAATCGTCACATTTGCAGATTTAAGCCTCATTTTTAAAAATGTGCTAGTTTCCCAGGAATGATGTATGTCGTTTACACAAGTGTTCACTAGACCCAGCAGCAGCCTATACCCTTGCACACAACGTGTGGGAGAAGTGCGCTCCTTTCTGTTACACTGGGGTGCCCCCTTATTCAGGTGCGCCAGTTGGGGTTTTCCTCTAGCAATCTGTGCCACTCCTACTGGTCAGTGCCAATTCTTTAAACTCTGCAGAGGAAAACGGAAGCTAGCAGTGAAATAACTTATTCCCTCTCTGCTCTTATAGCCTCCCCCTGCCTGGCCATGATCCTTCCTGCAAGCAGATGGGGACACAGACCCCTGAGAATTAATTGATGCCACCTTCTCATGCAGGCAGAGTTGTCCTTCATCCAAATCCTCTGTCCCATCTTAGAAGGTGGAATTACTTTCCCGTCTCTGATGACAACTGAAGGACCGATGGCCTCCTAAGATGACCCCTAGGGTATTTAGGGTGATACTGGCACCTGGGTTTTGGGTCCTCCAGTCAATTATGAAGGGATCGCTGATCGCCAGTAAATACACTTATTTGTTCCAACGAACAAGCCTTTTAAGTGCCAACACAGCTGGGTTTCTAGACTTGGTGGTTTACAAAGTAAACACGCTCTATCATCTACACAGTTCACATATAAAGTATCTTATGCATCCAAGGCCACATTCGGGGTTGTGCAGGCTTGTTGAAGAAAGGCAGAAGGGGGCCCTTAGTGCTGGAGTACGCCGGGCAGTCCCCTGTAGCAAGGATGGAGCTGAGACAGCAACTGATTATTCTGTTTCCGGTGTCAGTCAGATCTCTGCACGCTCCATGCTGGTTGGCTGCGGTTTTTACCCAGTTCTGGCGCAGTGTTAGGCAGTGGAGAGTGCCTAGTCATGACCATGAGGTTAACCATTCTTTTGGTGCACAATAAGGGTGGTTGTCTTGCGAAAGGGTGAGCCTCCCAGTCTTCTAAGCACATTAGCATCTTATCTTGATGCATTGTTCTTTCCTGACCCCTGAGATGGCCCTTATTAAGACCAAATGGTTCTGGGTCTCCTGGGTGTCCGAATACTTATCAACTGCTGGTAGTTTCTGGCCCTGAGGGTGGTTGTGTCACAACAGTTCTGCTAATGGTTTCAGGGCACTCTATTATCCATGGATGGCAGGATGCTCTTTGGTATGCTGATGTGGCAAATACCTGAGTCAGCACCGTCTCTTTCTTCCTCACAATCTCTGACAGTAGTGGAAACAGGACAATCTCTGGCCTTCTCACCCCAAAATCTCTGACCTTTCTCTTTGCCATAGGGAGGGGCACATTGGCCATATTGCTATGAGATCACTGATCGTCCTAAAACACAACTTAATCAGATGCAAAACAGATTTTATTACTAGAACGACACGCCTTGGTTTCTGTTCTTGGCAGTTTTACAGCTACACCCGACAACCGCAGGTCTGGCGTCCCCCTGATACCAGGACATTCAACACTTTTGATGCCTCCCTATATCTCCCTCACCCCCTCGCCCTCTATCACCTCCCTCCTTCTAGCCTTTCTCACGCACCCCCTCCTTCTCCCTCGTCCACCACCAGCGGCCTTTCTCCAGCCAACCTACCCCTTATTCTCACCCACGCCCATCCCCCCTCCCCACCCTCATCCCCCCTTACCCATTCCCCCTAGGCCCAAACCCGCAACACCCAGGTGTTCCACAGACCATT
>QEPC01009851.1:588012-627413 GCA_003113815.1 Sphenodon punctatus | reverse complement strand
TGTCTCCCCCTCCTTGTCTTTTAGATTGTAAGCCACAGGCAGGGACCGCATCTGATTGTATGTTCTGTACAGCGCCAGGTTGCAACTGGCGCTTTATAAATGTTTAATAATAATAATAAAATAATAATAATAATACACACACGTTATTGTACAATAGTCCCAGATAAAGATAATCTTGCACATCCTAGGCTGGCCGGATTCTGGAGTACGTAGGCTGGTTCCGGGAAAGTCAGGAGAGGGCCCATGGTGATGCCGGAGAGCAGAGCTCTGTTCCTTGAGATCGTTGAGATGGACGGGACACAAAGCACAAAACTCACTGCTGATGTGGCTAGTGGAATCTAGCTCTGTGCCAAAGACATCTTGGTTGTGCCTGTCTTTATATACCGTTCTGAGGTGATGTTTCCGCAATCGCAAGATGTCACGTCATGATGACGTCACAGACGGTCCTTAGCACAACAGAAGGGTCTTTCTGGAAGGGTGGTCTCTGTGCACATCAGCATCTTGATCTTGGGCAGATTGTTCTTTCCTGACCCTGGGATTGGCCTCCATCAAGACCAAAATGTCTGTGGGTGTCAGGATGCCGATCAAAGTTCTTTGGTAGTTTCCAGCTGTCACGGGTGCAAATTGGCCCCCCTGGTTTCAGGATGGTTTGTCTGGCAAATCAGGATGTTTGTCAACACGATGTTTCTTAAGTGTATGTGGCTGTGTCGGGAACAGCTATTCAACTGTCTGGTGTCTAGATAGACCAGGGCTTTCATGGCCTACAGTCCTTTTGTTAGTGTGCTGATGGAGTACCTCCCTGAACTATTCACGCTTCGAGTCTCTTTGCGTTCTCTAACCGTTTCACAGTCTCTGGGCCTACTTCTTCTCTGGGCCTACCTCTCTCTCTCTTTTATTCCTTTATAATGTTCTTAGAGCAGTTTTTTTTAAAATAAGGACTCGCACAGTCTGCTCTCTTCATAATGCAGTTTGTAGTATTCAGGCCTAGCCCCCTTCTATCTTCCTTTCTTCATACCAAGACAACTTAAGATATTAATATAAACCGCTTCTATTGGTACAGCCAAAGCTGGGACCTGCCATCACAGGTCAAAATTTATAGCAGATGATGCAGGATGTTGGAGTTAGGGGCAAAGAGGTGCCATGGATGTAGGTCGGTCATACGATCTCTTCTGCCTAAATCGTGGGAAATTTTCCAGAATAAAGGTGCCTGTAGGAGTCCGATCCTACTTCAGAAGTAGGAAACCTTTTACTGTTGGGCACTACTTGGTCCAGCTTTCACAAGCACACAGTCGGTGTAACATAGCAGGGGCGTAGCAAGTTGTGGTGGGCCTGGGCTCATGTCCAAATTATGGATCCCTCTTAGGGAAAGGAATTCCTTTGTGGCAACCCTCCCAAGGTTCCCGATTTTAGAGCTGAAACAGGCAGTTCATTTGCTACGAGTTGTGGGTAATAACTGTGGCGTTTTCGAGTACCACATCAGGTTCTTGATGGGCTACCCGATTGCCAATGGGATACCTGAAAAATCAGTCCTTTCTGGTACCGATGTTTCATATTTTTAACGGCATATTGAAAAATCGGGACTGGAAGTCAACATTCCGGGACGTTCTGGAACATCGGGTACTTGAATTGGCTCAAAATCAGGTACCTATATTTTTGAGTTGATGTGAGTACTGTAAATTTGACGTGTATACCCGTTTCTACTCCTGGCCAGCCTTGGCTGGGATGCTGCCCTGGCTCCCAGTAAAACCCCTACCACGGGCTGGCAGTGGCCCCACCAGGAAGGAAGTTTTTAAGAATGGTCACAGCCAGCACTCTGCCCCTGCCCACGCTAGAAATTCCTTCTTGACGAGACCCTGTGCCCAGAGCATCACTAGGATAGTGTCCGAATGGCTGGGGGGATATTGTTGGCCCTGCCCGCTCCAGAAGATTTCGTTGTGGTCCTCAGGCCACTTGTAGAGCCCCCATCCAAGAATCCAAGGCCAGGAACACAGCGCCCCTCCGCTATGGTAGCTACGCCCCTACCCTGGTGTAGCTGTGGGTTTGCTAGTCATCATCCTTTCCCTTGTTCCTTCCATTATAAGAACATAAGTAGTGCCATACTGAGTCAGACCAACGGTCCATCAAACCCAGCATCCTGTCTCCGGCAGTGGCCAATCTTGATCACATGGGAGAAGAACCAACAGTCAGTGGGCAATCCATTCCCCGTTGTTCACTCCCAACTCACAACAGTAAGATGTTCACCCCATAAGCTACTTGGCTAATAGCCATTAATGGACCTACTCTAAGAACTTATCCAGTCCTTTTTTAAACCCAGCTGTACTACTGGCCCTGACAACGTCCTCTGGCAACAAATTCCATAGGTTAATTATGCGTTGAGTGAAAAAGTATTTCCTTTTATTTGTTTTAAATCTGTCGGCAGCTAGTTTCATGGAGTGTCCCCTAGTTCTAGTGCTATTTGAGAGGATAAATAACCGTTCCCTATCTACTCGTTCCACACCACTCAAGATTTTATAAACCTCTATCTTGTCCCCTCTCAGTCTTCTCTAAGCTGAAGAGACCCAGCTGGTCAAGCCTCTCTTCGTATGGAAGCCGTTCCATACCCTTTATCATTCTCGCTGCCCTTCTCTGTACCCTTTCTGGTTCAGCTATGTCTTTTTTGAGATGGGGCAACCAGAACTGCACACAATATTCCAGATGCAGTCACACCATTGATTTGTATAGAGGCATTATGATCCCCTCCATCCAGTACGATCTGTTCCCTGAGGTCTGTGTGCTCATATCCTCACCACATGGACCAACCAGCCATCATTCTTGATGTAACCAAGCCAAGCGCGTGCACCTGGGACCTCACATCCTCGTGAATGTTACACTCGTCTCTCCATCTGTTCCCCTTCCTTTGTTGTGTCTCAGATTGTAAGCCCTAGGACAGGGACCGTGTCTATTCAATTACTTTGTAAAGCGCCAGGTACATTGCTGGCGCTATATAAATGTTTGCTAATAATAATAACAATAATTATGACCTCCGTTTTATTCTCTATCCCTTTGCGAATAACTCCTAACCTTCTGTTCAATTTTTTTTTGACTGCTGCGGCACACTGGGCTGAGGATTTCAGTGTATTATCCACAATCATTCCCAGATACTTTTCCTGAGTGGTAACTCCTAGTTTAGTACCCAGCATTGTGTACTCATCGTTTGGATTATTTTTCCCTACGTGCATCACTTTGCACTTGTTCACATTAAATCTCATTTGCCATTTAGATGTCCAGGCACCCAGTGTCGTAAGATCCTGTTGGAGTTCTTCACAGTCTGCTCGTGTTTTAACTACCTTGAATAACTTGGTGTCATCTGCAAATTTGATCACCTCGCTCTTAACGCCCCTTTCCAGATCATTAATTGAATACATTAAACAGCACCGGTCCCAATACAGATCCCTGGGACACACCACTTTTTACATCTCTCCATTTTGAAAACTGACCATTCAGTCTTACTCTTTGCTTCCTATCCTTTAACCAGTTACCGATCCATAGTAAGACACTATCTCCTATCCCATGACTTTTTAATTTTCTCAAGAGTCTTTTATATGGGACCTTATCAAATGCTTTCTGGAAATCCAGGTACACTATATCTACTGGGTCTCCCTTGTCCACATGCTTATTTACACCCTCAAAGAATTCCNGAAATCCAGGTACACTATATCTACTGGGTCTCCCTTGTCCACATGCTTATTTACACCCTCCAAGAATTCCAACAGATTAGTGAGGCATGACTTACCTTTACTAAATCCATGTTGACTCTTCCCCATTAAGCCATGTTTGTCAACATGCCCAGTGATTCTGTCTTAATGATAGGTTCCACCATTTTGCCTGGCACAGACGCCAAGCTTACTGGTCTGTAGTTTCCAGGATCACCTCTGGATCCCTTTTTAAATATCGGGGTTACATTTGCCACCCTCCAGTCCTCCCGGGACAGTGGCAGATTTTAGCGATAGGTTACAAATTACTAACAGTAGGTTTGCAATTTCATATTTGAGTTTCTTCAGAACTCTGGGGTTAATACCATCTGGTCCTGGTGATTTGTTAGTATTTAGTTTGTCAATTTGCTCTAGGAGCTCCTCCAGAGTCATGTTGATTTGTGACCGCTCTTCCAATTCATTACTTACAAAGTAAGGTTCTGTCGTGGGTATCTCCCCAACATCCTCTGCAGTGAAGACCGAAGCAAAGAACTCATTCAGATTCTCTGCAGTGTCCTTTCCTCCCTAAGCGCCCCTTTCACCCACTGTTCATCTAATGGCCCAACTGACTCTCTAGCAGGCCGCCTGCTTCTGATGTACTTGAAAAAGTTTTTATTATTAGTTTTAGCATCAAATTCCTTTTTGACCTCCTTGTATGCATTACGGAGACCTGGCTGGATACTGAGTCAGGCTGACCTTGTTCCAGCCGGATACTCCGTGCAGTATCAGCCACAGCCAGAAGGATGGGCAGGGAGGCGGTGTAACCATTATTTTTAGGGATTCATGGCTTGTTAGGAGGAATCCAGTGCAGGTTCTGTCAAGTGTTGAGGGCCTCCATCTTGTGATTGATTTGGAAGGAGAGACGTTAGGGGTGTTGCTTATATACTGTGCACCTACCTGTACAGTTTCATGCCTACACGCTCTGACGGAGATGGTGTTGGGCGTGGTGTTGCAGTTCCTGAAGACATGAGTCTTGGGGGACTTCAACATTCATGGTGACGCCATGCTCGAAGGAACAGAGCGTGAGTTCATGGCCACCATGGCGACCATGGACCTGTTCCAAATGGTCAGCAGCCCGACACATGGAGAACATCATTTTCTGCACTGGCCTTGAGGTGGGGCTCCATTTAGTGGGGGAGGTGTCAGCGGTCCCCGTGTCATGGACAGATCATTACCTCGTATGGGCTTGTCTCCTGGCACATGTCTGCCCACGGAGGGGTGTGGAACCAGTTCGGTTGGTCCACCCCCGGAGATTGATGGAACCAGAGAGGTTCCAGACTGCTCTGGGGGAGTTACCTGGTGATCTTGCCAACCGGACGCTCAATGGCCTCGTTGAACTGTGGAATACCCTGCTGACTGGGGCCATCAATGAGACTGCTCCCAAGCGTCTGCTCCCTCAGCTTCGACATCGCAGAGCCCCTTGGTTGACTGAGGCACTGTGGTTGTTGAAGCGTGAAGGGTGACAGTTGTGCCCTTGCCAGTTATCGGCCTGTCTCTAACCTTCCCTTTTTAGGGAAGGTTATTGAACGGGTGGTGGCTCAGCAGCATCATCCGATTCAGCTTTCTGGATCCCTTGCAGTTTGGCTTTCATCTGGGCTATGGTACTGAGGCTGTGTTTGACGACCTTCGCCGCGAGTTAGACCAGGGCTCTTCAACCCTGTTGATTTTGTTATGTCTGTCGGCTGCTTTTGATACCATTGACCACGAGTTGTTGGTGACGCATCTGCGGGACCAAGCAGGGATTAGTGGGACTGTTCTTGAATGGTTCAGTTCAGGGAGAAACCAGTGGGTGGTGCATGGGGAACATTTTTCATCTCCCCGGGACCTCTCGTGTGGAGTCCCGCAGGGTTCTATTCTTTCCCCTCTCCTGTTCAACATGTATATGTAGCCATTGGGCGAGATCGTCCGGAGTACTGGAGTTCAGTGCCATCAATATGCTGATGATACCCAACTCTCTCTCCTTTTCATCGGACCCGGGCCCTGCAGTGTCTGTGCTTACACGATGTCTGGTGGCTGTGGGAGACTGGATGAGGGCGAGTCGACTGAGGCTGAATCCCGACACGACGGAGTTGATGTTAGTGGGGAAGGGGATGGATGTGGCATCCCCAAGTATTGATGGGGTCCGTCCCCCATTCGTACCTCAGGTCAAGAGTCTGGGAATACTCATCGACTCGCAGCTCCCTAGATGCCCAGGTTGGGGCTGTGACGAGGAGTGCTTTTCGCCAATTACGTCTAATGCTTCGGCCATATTTATTTATTTTATTACAAGTATTTAAATCCCACACCCTCCTGCACCCTGGCAGCCAGGGGTGGCACACAACATAACACAGAATCACAATAAACTATACAATCCAGTTAAAATACTACAAATATTAAAAATTCCAAACAAGGCAGAAAAGGCCTCTTCCCCAATCCCTCACCCTCCCCACCTCCTCCCCGAAGGCCCGACGGAACAACCAGGTCTTACAATATCTTCAGAAAGAAGGGAGGTCTGGGGACAGATGGACCTCCATCGGGAGGGAGTTCCACAGCGGAGGTGCGGCCACCGAGAATGCCCTCTCCACTGTTGCCACCCGGGATACCTGGGGAACTTCAAGTCAGGCGCCCCTGGCCAACCGCAAGGTCCGCAAAATGCCCTGGGTCCTGAGGCGCTCTCGTAGATAAGCAGGACCCAAGCCGTTTAGGGTTTTATAGGTCATCACCAACACCTTGAATTGGGTCCAGAAAACAATAGGCAGCCAGTGCAGAGTACGGAGCACCGGTGTAATGTGCTTGCGGCAGCCCATTCCCGTTAGCAGATGGGCCACCGCATTCTGCACCAGCTGCAGCCTCTGGACCGTCCTCAAGGGCAGCCCCACGTAGAGCGCGTTACAGTAGTCCAGTCGAGAGGTAATGAAGGCATGGATGATGGTTGCCAGATCCGAGCCTGAGACATACGGCCGCAGCCGTCGCACCAGATGTAATTGGCGAAATGCTCCCCTAGCCACAGCCTCCACCTGACAATCCAGGCGGAGCTGTGGGTCAAGGAGCACCCCCAGACTACGAACCTGAGCGGCCAAAGGGGGGCAGACCCTGCCAATGACAGGAGCCACCAACCCCCTCAGCCCTAACCATCAACATCACCTCCGTCTTGTCGGGATTCAGCCTCAGACGGCTCGCCCTCATCCAGTCCCCCACAGCTGCCAAGCACCGGGTAAGCACCGAGACTGCCGGGCCTGGGTTTCTGGGAAACGAGAGGTAGAGTTGTGTATCATCGGCGTACTGATGACATCGTACGCTGAACCCTCTCATGACCTCACCCAAAGGCTGCATGTACACGTTGAACAAGAGAGAACCCTGCGGGACTCCACACCTGAGGTTCCGGTGAAATGACGTGCATTCCTTGAGAACCACCCGCTGAGTTCTTCCAGCCAGGAATGAGCGGAACCATTCAAGAACAATCCCATTCACCTCGGCCTGGTTCCGCAGCTTTGTCACCAACATCTCGTGGTCAATGGTATCAGACATCACCGACAGATCAAATAAGATCAAAATCGATCTGCCCTGATCCAATTCATGGCATAGGTCATCAACCAAAGCTACAAGTGCAGTCCGTGCCAAACCCGCGGCAAAAATCAGACTGCGAGGGATCAAGAAAACCGACCCGGTCCAGATGCACCTGTAACTGCCGGGCCACCACCCGTTCAATAACCTTCCCTAAAAAGGGAAGGTTAGAGACTGGCCGATAGCTGGTCAGGGAGTCAACGTCCAAAGATGGCTTCTTGAGCAGAGGCCGCACCACCGCCTCTTTGAGATGGCTCGGCATCCTGCCCTCCCTAAGGGGAGGCATTGACCACCCCGACCAGCAACGGCCCTAACATCTCCTGGCTGGCCTTCACCAGCCAGGATGGGCACAGATCTAATTCACAATAGGTGTCCTGAACTGTCCCAAGGGTCTCTGCCACATCATCGGGTGATACCCACTGAAACTGATCCCACAACAACAGACATGACGGGGCTTCCCTTACCTCTGGTTCACTCACTGTCACAAGTGTAGCATCGAAGTCGTGATGAATCTGAGCGAGTTTTATGCATAAAAAAGTCAGCAAACCTGTCACAGCAGGCACTGGAAGATTCCAGTTCCAGGCGGAAAGAGGGGCTGTACTGACCAGCCTCTGCACCACCCGGAAAAGCTCCGCTGGATGTGACTTTGAAGATGCAGTGAGAGCAGCAAAGAACTCTTTCTTTGCTGTCCACACTGCAACAGCATAAGCTCTTAAACTAGTTTTAATGCTGCAATCGATCAGCTTCAGTACGAGTCCGGTGCCATCATTGCTCCAACCGCCGCCCATCTTGCTTCATCCGATGCAGGTCCTCTGTAAACCACGGCAACCCCTGCCATCGGCATTCTGGGAGTGGATGCCTGGGAGCCATTTGGTCAGTGGCCTCAGTCAACAAGCTGTTCCAGAAGGCAATGAGGTCATCAAGTGAACGATCGTCAAGATTGGGAGGCAATTCCCCTAGAGCATTGCGGAACTTTTCTGGTTCCATGAGTCTGCGGGGGCAGACCCAACGAACTGGTCCTACACCTTTCTGCGGGCAGATATGCGCCAGGAGACCGGTCCCTGGACTATTGTAATTTATGGAGCATTTGAGCATTTTGTCTCTTGGAGTTAGCACTCTGTTTGGGCTATAGTGGCTACATTTGGCATTCAGCCTTAGAAACGGTATGAGAAGAGAGGAAGAACCACTCTGTGGAGGGTCACTCACTGCTCACCCTAAGCCAGCCTGCACGTATAAGTCAGCAAGTGGGTTCGCAGCTTTTAAAAGGGACAAAGTGAGGATTTTCTTGTTGACACAGTCTTTTATATGTCACATGCTTATGAATATGTCCCACTGAGGAAGGGGCTCGTGCCCTGAACCGCGTTTGGGATTGCACTTTATTGAGTTTGATATTGTTGTATTATATTTGGCCTTCGGGTTTTATGTCAATTAATTGACTTTTATAATTTGGACGTTGATTGTTACATGAGGTTTTTGTTCATTAGTCCTGTCTTTATTTGTGGTCAGGGGGGTTGATAGTTGTACATATACATTTTTGGTATTGTATGAAACAGTGTACCTCTGTTTTTTCGGTTGTGATTGTGGTTGTGTTTTAGCCTTTGGCTAAAACCCTGGTGGGGTATTTTGTGACTGTTGTAACACACTCTATGTGGGGCTGCCCTTGGTGACGGTTCGGAGACTGCAGCTGGTGCAGAATGCAGCTACCCGCCTCCTTATGGGGACAGGCCACCGGGAGCACATTACACCGATACTCCATTCTTGGTGCTGACTGCTTAGTCTACTGGGCCCAATTCAAGGTGCTGGTTCCTACCTATAAAGCCCTACACGACTTGGGCCCTACTTATCTACAGGACCGTCTCGCTCTCTGTGCCCTTGACCAGCCCCTGCGGTCATCTGGGAACGCCTTTCTCAAGGTCTCCTGAGTATTTAGGGGGGCTACTATGGAGAGGGCATTCTCGGTGGCTGCTCCATGACTCTGGAATTCCCTCCCGGTGGAGGCCCAGATGACCCCGGATCTTCCTTTGTTTTGGCGCCAATGTAAGACCTGGCTGTTCCGCCAGGCCTTTGGCGAGGGGGAGGGGTGAGGGTGGGTTGTTTAGGGGAATGAGGTGGGGTGTTTATAGATGAGATTTTAATTATGGGGGAGGTGATGCTCCCCTTTTACTTAATGTGTTGTTGTCGTCTGCAGGGCCCCATGCAAATTTTATATGTTTTTATTCTTGTAAGCTGCCCCAGGCTGCCAATGGCAGAAGGGGCGGGGTACTAAATTTGATAGATAACTAAATAAAAAATTTTTGCATCTACTTTGGCAACACTTATGCTCTTCCCTATTTACCTCATTGGGACTCTTTCCATTTTTTAAAGGCTGCCCTTTTGACTCCAATAGCCTCCTTCACCTCCCCATTTAGCCACACAGGCAGATGTTTGGTCCTCTTCCCACCTTTCTTAATTTGTGGAATCCACTGAGCATTCCTTGTCTTAAATGTCATTTTAAGTTTTTCAAGGCAGGGAATTCTCTTTTTCCAAACACGCTGAAGCCCCTGAAGGCGCAGCCCCCCTCCCTTTTTTTAAAATGATGGGAATGTTGACACACTATTGTTTGTAACAGTACGGGGCTTCGGCAGTTCTTTAACCATGCCAAGCCAACGGTCGTAGAGCCAGAATGATCAAATGCAAAAAGATTTCTCAGATTTCAAGTCTTGGCTTCGCAGAACTGGCTGAAGGCACCCGAACAATTCCAAATATGAACAGGATAAGCCAATGAACAGTTGTACCAAAAAAGTATCCGTGTTGAAATAACGCCACAAAAGAGAAAGGACAAACGAAGGATAATGATGCTGTCTCAAGGACAAATCTCTTCTAGTAAATGTTTTTCTGTCACAAAGTGGTCTTGCTATAAGTTACTCGGTGTTCAAGTGGACTGTAGCACATGGAAACTGTTCCATGGACATGGAAAACAAGAACCACATTGCCAAATAGGTCCTGCCGTTTTGCCTTTTAGAGTAGTTTTATCCATACGGGAAATGACCCTGCCAAGGCTATTGGAGCCAGTCTAGAAAGAATGGTGCAGGGGCCTTCCCCAATTATGTCCTTCTGAAGCTGGAACAGGCTTCGTGAGTGGCATGACGTCTCCAGGGTTTACCTCTGGCTATTTGTCACATTTCATTTAGTTTAAGGGGCATGGAGAGGAAGTGATGGAAAGAAATTGGTGCTGATCTTGGCTTGTACCAGATGGGACTTCTTAACTTTCATTTGAAGCAGACTTACGGAATCTAGAAGAGAGATGCTTGTAGCTTTTAATCATTGTTGCTAGGACTCCAGATAAGTTGCAAGCCTTTTATCTTCCACCCCAGTCTGATTCAAAATCTCTCTGCTTTCAAATACCATTGGATGTTTGTATCCGTCTCCGCAAGGTGCCTAGCTCTACAACTCGTTGTGACTTCTTGCTGTGTCCCCTCCCTGCCTGCCTGAACAGAAGGCTGGTGGATGCTTACAGCTTGCTACTCTTCTATGAATTTAACAGCCTGAAGGAGCTTTGAAAGCATATTCAGATGTCTGAAATGAGCACGGGCTCTTGTGCGTCAAGGCTATTGAAATGCACAACAGAACCAGTCGACCTGCTGGAAGAAAGGCTGATTTTTCTGACACTCGTCTTTGAATTGTTTCTTCATTAATTTTGCTTTGAACAGCCACCCAGAACGGTCATGTAGCAGAGAGGTGTGAATTCAGAGGAGTGTTGGTTTGTTTTTAATAGTACAATACCTATGATTCCTGGGGTGTTTTTTGTGGTAAAATCCAGAGGCCCTACTCAGGATTCAAAACTTCACTCTGCTAAGTATTATTTTGTGTGTGTGTGTGTGTGTGTGTGTGTGTGTGTGTACACCATTTAAAAAAAAAAAAAAAAAAAGACCCTTTCCCAAAGCATGTGTGTATGATGTGCAAACTGATGGGGCCAGTAGCTCCCCATCCTCGGGGTAGCCTTTCTCTCTTCCCTTTGTACCAACTAGGAAAACCTCCTCCCTGGGGTCTGCAATGATAGCAAAGTGGGGGAGGCATGGCTCTTTGTAGACAAGGCAGCAGAGTATGACTTGGGACAATCTAGGTTCTAATCCTGGCTCTGTCACTGACTTGATGCATGATCATGGTCACCAGGCAAGTTACTTACAAAAGGTCAGCTTTTGTTCCTGCTGCTAAATTTCAAAGCTCCCCATTTAATTCCATGAGTGCAGGGTGAAGCCCTCAGTTCAATCATCTCTTTGTCTGAAGGACCCAATTCTGAAAACTGAATAGGAATCTGTGACTCCAACAGCAAGGAAAGACCTTGAAAGCCTATCTAGTCTCAGTTAGCTAAATATCGCCAGTTGCATCTGGTACGTCGGCTGCAGTCGTATGTTTCAGACGCTGATCTGGCCACCATTATCTCTAGATTAGACTTGTAACGCACTCTACGTGGGGCTGTCCTTGGGGATGGTCTGAAGGTTGCAGCTGGTTCAGAATGCGGTGGCCCGTCTCTTAACGGGGACAGGTCACCGTGAGCACATGACACTTTCCTGGGTCTCGATTCCTCGTCTGTGAAAAAGGAGTCGAGACCACCTCAGACTTTGGGTTTTTTCGCGATCCTTGCAGTCGGCTGGGGGCGCCCAGCTCGAAGTCCCCCGGGTACGCCGGCAGAAAGGGTGGTTCTTAGTGGCCGCACCTCAGCTGTGGAATTCTCCCGTTGGAGGCCCGTTTGCCCCCGGACTTCCCCTCTTTCCGTAGATGTTGTAAAACCTGGCTATTCCGCCGGGCCTTTGGGGAGGGGGGAGGGTAGGTGGGGTGGGAGGGTTTTATTGTTTTATTGCTTTATTGCCTTAACCCGCTATAGGGTTAGAGGGTGGGTTGGGGGGGGGGGGCGTTAATCTCCTCCTACCCTTGTTTTATTGTGTGCCTAACCCTGTTTTAATATTATTATGATTGTTTTAAATTTTATATAACTGTATTTTTATGTTTTAAAATAGTTAGCCGCCCTGAGCTGTTTTCAGGAGGGGCGGGAAATAAATAAATAAATAATAATGTCAATTTTATATTGTTATGCTTTGTAGTATTTTTATTATTGTTGTTTTATGGTTGTGTTGTACGCTGCCCTGAGCTGCCGTTGCGCAGGAGGGAGCGGGCTGCTTGTATAAATCAATAAATATTTCCCAGCCACCCAGGGAAGCTGAGAGAATAAATGCCTGTGAGATTTGCTGCCACGGCCACACACAATGTATACATTAGTGACCTGTTTTTATAAACTGCTTGGAGAGGAGATGACAAGGCAGACGGGCCAAGGGACTGAAGGAATGCAGGAAACAGGCTTGGGGGGCCGGCGGGGCGGAGTTAAGTATATAAAGGATCTAAACAGCAGATCCTCCAACTCTTAAAATATTTTATTCCATGGCTACTATGATTTATTTATTATCTATTTAAATTGATACCCCTCCATTTCCTGAAGACGTGGCGGGTAACCTGTTTTTAAAAAAAAACTGTATAACCTAGCTATATACGTAAAACTTAATTTAAAAATCCCCTAAAAGGCGCAGCACCTCCCCCCCCCCCCCCCCCCCCCCGCCCCGCCCCTGCCAAACACTTGACCAAGTAAAAAAGTCGTATACGGTCTCTGGAAAATATAGAACGACCCTCAAGCGGAAGGGAGTTCCGCAGTTGCAGAGCAGCCATTGCGAGTGCCTCTTTGCACACCCTTCTTGCGTGCACTGGACACACTGATGGAAGTTGTCGAAGGGGCGCCCCCAGCTGATCAGGGCTGGCAATGGAGTGTCAAGGAAGGAGTGCTCTTTCAGATAGCGATTGATGAGGACAATTTTTTTTTAATTTTTATATGGTGCCTTTTAAAACTGTAAGAGTATCCCAAAATGTTTTGCAGACCGTATAATCTTTTGATTGGTCCTGCTCCCCCACAACCTTCAAATCCTTCCTGAAAATCTACCTCTTCTGTCTCACTTTCCCTAGCTCCTCATTCCCTTAGTCTCCTCCCTAATTTTTCTGAGAGTCCCCTTCTCCCCTGTAACTAAGCTAAGCACGTACGCCTGAAACGTTGCAACTTCATGGATGTATTCCTGTCTCCCCCTATGTTCCCCTCCCCTTCATCTCCCCATCCTTTTCTCGCTTAGATTGCATGCTCCCTGCGGCAGGGACCTGTCTCTAATTGAGGATTGTAAAGCGCCAGGTACATTGCTGTCACTATATAAATACTAAATAATAATAATAATTAATAAAGCTCTCCTCTTGTTCCTCTATGCTAGAGAGCACCTCAAGTAGATAAGAGAACTATTGGAAGTTGATCCTGGCTCTTCGACTGTGGTTTCTGTCCTCTTTAACCCCACAAGAAACCTCTATTTAGAGCCCGATCTTGCAAACAGTTACACGTGGAAGAAAGCTAGTCCCATGTAGGATCTCACTGGAGCGGATGGGATTCCGTGTAAGATTGACCATGCTTGCAGGTGCAGCTGGAGGATTGGGCTATTGGCCCAGTGAAATAAGCCCTAAACTATTGCGTTCTCTTCTTGTTTTTATAACTTAAGAGGTTGGGTAGTGGTAACTTGACTATCCATTAGTACATGGTTGCACTGTGTTTGTTATAGTTCTCAAGAACTAGGTGGAGCTAGACATCTTATCTTGCAAGCCATCTCCAAAAAAAGGAATGCGGAGGTAGTTTTGGAAGTGCCTTCCACCAGCTCCTAGGAGGGAGTCTTGCTTTACAGACCGGATAAATGGAACACAAAGTCCATACAGTGTGTCAGTAGCAGAGCAGGAAACAGAATTTAGGTCTGAGAGCCAAACATTCCTGTGCTTAGATCTATGCCTCTTCTTAGTTCAGAGTTTAGGTTGTTGTTTCTAGAATGAGAGATTTATTTTAGAGTGAACACGGTACCGAATTTGGATGCATTTGTGCATAGCTGTGTGTATTCCACCTTTTATCTTCCCTGACTAAATGTATACTAGGACTGCTGCCCCATTGGGGGGGGCGGCATCACTTGTTTGTAATGAGATTAAATGCAGCCTGGAATATACAAGACCTGGCTGTCTCCTATACTCTTCTTCGCCTCCCACTTGCCTGCCTGAGGGTATCGGACAGCATTGTCGGAAAGCTGCCATGGTTGGAATGGAATGTTTGCTTGGCAATGGGTCGTCTTGCACCCCTGGCTTTGTTCCCTGCATGCTAGGGCTTGTAATGGGACGTTAGGCAAATGAGTGGCACTTCAGACCATATCTTATCTCTGCCATATGACCATGTTTTTGTTGACCAGTAGAAAACTGAATTTCCTTAGGAATTCATGCATATTCACAATAGAATACAAGATGTCTTGGCTAAAGTTTTACCGTGTTGTGGGAACTTGCTGCCATGTGTTTTAAATGGGTGTTATCTGGCTAAGATAAATCCTATGCCTTTACAAAGGGCTAGATAATATGGTCTTCAACAGCCATGGAATCTGAATGCACCGGGCTTGATTGAAATGAATGAAAGAGTTAGTACCTCAGAGACCTATTTTTTTAGTCTGCCTGCAGATTGAGGCAAACAACATTGTCGAGATTTGTGTTCGGCTCACGTTTTTGATATCTCTGGAACCATGAAGGCCAGAAACGTTCAAACAAAAACCTTCAGTTCCAACCATTTGCCCCATCTCGATCCTTGAGAACCATCTCTCTTCTGCCCTTCCCCTTTGTGTAACCGTCATCTGCTGCCCTCTACATCCTTCTTCCTTGCCGTCTTTGACCCCCGTACTCTCTCTTTCTGACAGCATTCCCACTCTTATCCTTGGGGACTTCAACATCCATGCTGATGACCCTTTTGGCCCTGCTACCTCTTTTTTTCCTCTCTCTAACTTTTCTTTTAACCTCCACCTTGAGACTTGCTCCCCTACCCATTATGATGCTGTCATGGGATTGGGGCTCACTACCCCACTCTCTAGGCTGTTGTGACTCAGTTTTCCAGGCTTTCAGCTCCCACTGGATCAGTTCTCTCTCTCAAACTGATTGAGCCTGCAACCGGAGAACTTGCTTGTCACCTCAGCCCTAGAGTTTCCCAGCACAGACTCTCTAGGTTCGCCTGTGTTTGTAAACACAGAATTAACACCAAACTGTGTCTCTCCAATGTTAGGATTAGCAATTCCACTGGACCATATGAAGTTCAGTAAAAAGAAGTTTAATGAATACATCACGAATAAGCATGCAGTACAAGATTATACTCGAGAGTGCAGAAATGAAAATAACATAACCAATAACGCATTCCTATCTGTACTTGGATTCTCCTGATTTAGGCTTACCCTAATCCAGGTCCAAGGGTATTTTAGTTCATGTCATGGCCAGTGATGACTCAGCAAGATAGAAAAAGATAGCCTTCCTTTGTCTTGTCTCCTGGCTTAAGAAATATTATTGTTATTGTTGTTATTATTATTATTATTAGCATTAGCATTAGTATTTATATAGCGCCAGCAATGTACCTGGCACTTACAAAGAATAAGATAGACACGGTCCCTGCTCGAGAGCTTACAATCTAAAGACAGGGAGAGGGGAGACAGGGAAGGGGGAACAGAGGGAGAGACAAGGGATGCAACATTCACGAGGATGCGAGAGCTCAGGTACATGTTCTTGGCTTGGTTGCAGTAAATTGGGAGTTTGCAGATAAGAGGTGCTTAGTAGGAGTTTAGAAGGGTGGAGCAGAAGAGGTGGGTTTTGAGGAGGGACTTTTTAAAATTATTTATGTATTTAAAACACATATCCTGCCCCTCCTGCCCAAAAGCAGCTCGGGGCGGCGAACAACACACACAAAAATGTAACAATAAAACATTTAAAAACAAATCAACAAATTTTAAAACAAATAATAAAAACTCACCCTCCTCCCAAACCCAACCCCCCCTCGCCAAAAGCCTGGCGGAGCAGCCAGGTCTTACACAAACGTCAAAACGACAGGAGGGTGGGGGCCGACCGAGACTTGACGCCGTGGAGGGTGGGAGCCAGGCGGACGAGGGCAGGGAGGAAGTTCCAGGCGTGGGGCAGCGAGGGAGAAGGGACGAAGGTGGTTGGGGGAGCAGGGGAGGCGTGGGAGGGTGAGTGAGGGGATGGGAGAGGAGCGGAGTGCTCGAGCAGGGGTTCGGAGGGAGATCAGGGCAGAGAGGTAGGGGGGGAGCCAGGTGACTGTACTTTTCAGTCACGTCCGCAGGAAGGAATCCGTTTGCAACTCAGTGGTCTCTGACTAGTGTCTGCAGTGAATACACATTCGGCGTAACTTGTGTTTCTCCATTGTATGAAGTGAGTTTCTAGTTCTCCGCTTTCACATCACATACATGTTTAACCTCTACCTTTACATATTTGTTAGACCTGTAGTCTACATGTAGCCCGGTGTCTCCTTATGACAGATGCTCAATTCCTTCACCAGCATTTTCTAAAAAAAACTAGCTCTGTTTCTTATCTTTCCATTGATGCCCTCTCATTCTCTGATCATCGTGTTGCCTCATTCCACATCTCTCACTCGCCCAACCTCTCACTCTCTCCATGACCTTCAATTTGTTTCCTCTATTTCCCTTCTTTCATCTGTCTCCTCTACCCAATGCCATGAGTCAATTTTGTCTACCTTCAGTGTATCCCTCTCCTACACCCTGGACTCTCCCTTCTCTCCCACAATCCTATTCTTATCAACCCACTGCCCTGGTTCCAACCATCCTCTGCTGTGCTCCTGCTCCCCCTGTGGAGAAAACCTCGTGAATTTTCTGACTGCCTCCACTATATGTTCATTCTCTCCATCAACTCGGCCATCTCCCTTGGCTTTTCCACCCCGATGGGAGACGCTCGCTTCCACACCCCCTGCAATCTCTTCTCAAGTTCCACTTCCCTTCTCAAATCTCCCTCTCCTCTTTCCCTCCTCCTTCTCCCCCTGTATAGAATCACGGCGCCTTTGAGAACAAGATCAACAGCATCCGCCTTAATCCTTCCCATTCCCGCCATTATTTTCCTCCGTTTCCCCAGCTTCCCTCATCATTGTCTCTTCCAACCTCTCCACCTGCCCCCTTGGCCCTGTACTGTCTTGTCTTGTAACTATCTGCCCCACCTTTCCCCCCATCTCTGCTGCATATTATCATCATCTACTAGCTCCTTTCCTTCTGCCTTCAAGTACCCCAGGGTCTCACCCATCCTTTTTCTAAATAAATAAATAAATAAGGAATCCATACTTGACCCCTCCAACGATTGCCTGATCTCCCTTGGCTTCCAAGCCTCTGCAACGAGCTGTCTACACCCACCCTGTCTTGACTTCCTCTCCTCCAGTTTTTCCGTTCTTCCATTGTGTCCCTCTGATCTGGCTTCCGTTCTCCCCTATGCCTGGAACTCCCTCCCTCCTGATCTTCAAATGTAGCGATAGAATCTTCTTATTTTATTAATATCTTACGCTGTCCTGCCATGAGGAAAGGAAGAGAGAAGGAAACTAAGCCCAAAGGCTGTGAAAGGAGCAGACTTGGTGACTGTATTGAGAGCCGCTCTGGGAACAGCAGCACGGAGGAGGGGACGAGGGAGAAAAGAGGCCAGGGATTGTCCTGTTTCGATATTGTCAGAGATCGCGAGGAGACAAGAGACGGTCCTAAACTCAGGTATTTCGCCATCCATGGACAATGGAGTACTCTAGCCCCAGTCAGGACAGGAGCCATTAGCAAGACTCCTGCGGCACAACCCTCCGCCCAGGAGACGCCCAGAGCCATTCGTTCCTGATGAGGGCGGCCATCTCAAAGTCAGGAGAGAACAATGGGCTGGGAAGATGCTCAGAGGACTGGGAGCCTCACCCTTTTCTCTAGACAATTGGGCACCAGAAGAACGGTTAAGCCTCAACGATCCATGAACAATGGAAAAGGACTCTCTCTCTGTGAAAGAAGAGCAACATCCCCTCTTTCCCACAAACCCTCCTGCCTCACCACAGACCTTGCTGCGATGCAAGCGCCTCAGCCCCTTCACCTCCAGTTTAACAGCAGCACCTGAAAACAGTATATAAGGACTGGTTCGAACAGATGGAATTTGGAATGACGACTTGTGGTCACTAGCATCGGCAGTGAACCGCGTGGGGTCATTCCCTTCCTGCCATCGCACACATGGATCACGCTCTCATCGTACCCCAGCAGCCCATCCCTCCAGCTTCACCCGGGCCCCCCTTAAAGCCTTCCTGAACCAACGCCTGCACAGACTCCAGCTTGTGGCACTGGACACCTAAGGAACGTTATTGTGTAGGGCTACTTCTGCGGAGGTGTGGGTAGCGTCGTTACCTGCCAAGACTAGGAAACCAGGACTTGTGCTTTTCTTTTCTTCTAATAAAATTATACATGAGATTAAAGTGGGTTGAATTATTATTATTTTATTATAAGCATTTGTATAGTGCCAGCTGTGTACCTGGCGCTTTACAGAACAGTAAGATAGACGCGGTCCCTGCCTACGGCTCACAATCTAATAGACACGGCGGGGGGAGACAAGGAGAGGGGACATAGGGAAAGATGGGCGTACGCAGTCACTGCTCAGCGTGCGTGTTAGCGTGGTCGAACATCCCCAGTCCGTTGTGAACAATAATTGAGTGAAGCTACACACATTCCTACCCAAACCTACCTCTTTTATCAGGCTTTCCCTAGCTCCTCACCCTGGCTGCTCGTTGATGCTCCCTCTCCTGCCCTGTCATTCACAGCTTCCCCCCCCCCCCCCCCCCCCCCGCCGTGACTAAGTGAAGCAAACGCACCCGCCGTTTCTCCCCTTCATGTATGTATCCCTGTTCCTCCGTACATTCCCCTCTCCCTTGTCTCTCCTAGATTATAAGTCTCTCTGGGCAGGGACTGGTATCTAATTAAAGATGGTTCATTTATTAATGCTGGCCAGAGTGGGATCCAGATCCAGTACTGAGGATTTGACCACCTCTGCCCCATTGTTCATTGCAGCCCATTTCTGATATGGCAGCAAGGTGCCTTTTCCAGGCCACCCTGGAGTGGGCGACTACAGCCGCCACGTCTCAGGTGGCAGGGAGGACTTTTCACACGAGCAGCCCTCTCTCCCATAACTCAGGTTTGGTGCCTACACGCCCCAGGTCGGCTCGAGGAGCTGTCCACACGGGACAGGGCTCCTGCTGCTCCTCAGGATCAGGCCTCCAGGAAATGCTGCTGCTGAACAGCTGATAGGGGGAGGGGACCCAGAGGTGTGTCCTCAGCTGGCCAGACGGCACTAAACAGCTGATTGGGGGTGGTTCTGCCCCCCCGCCCCCCCCGCCATCAGCTGTGGTGCTCGAACTGTTTGGCAGCTGGGTGCATGCACCAAACAGCTGATGGAGGCCCAAGGAGCATTGCCCCCCCCCATCAGCTGTCTGTCTGGCTCGGTTGATGAGAGGACACTGAAGGAGCATGCTTTTCTGGGCCCTCCAGTCAGCTGTTCAGCAGGACTGAGCTGAGGACGCTCCTCCAGACCTAATCCACCGACCTCGTCGCAGGCCCATAAGAGACGAGAGGGAGACCGTTTAGCCCGGGTGGACAGAGCTTTGCCTGGGCTGCGTCTTTGACCACTGCCGCCCAACGCATCCCATAGTGGCTGGCATCCCACCCGCCCTGGGGTGGTAGTGGGTAAACATCTGGCAGCAACAGACCAGACGTGCAGGCGAGTCCCAGGCTAAGGCGGGCTATCGCGGGCTACTGTCATGTCTGTTTTCACCCATGTTGAGACACAGGCTGCTCACTAATGCTTCTCCTCCTGCTCTCTAATAGTCAGGGTTCCTTGAGCTCGGCGTAGGCTGAATTTTTGGTTTCCGTTATTCAAATGACCCTAGAGAACTAAATCAGGGCATTTTTATGAGTTTTAAGGAAGCAAAAATAAATGAGGAAGCAGCATCGGATGCTTCCGGGTTTTGAGTTTTATTTCCCCCCTCTTTACGATAAAGCCTAGGGTTTCGGTGCACTGGGCGCTAGGCAGGAACGAGGAGGGGGCCTGTGCTGCAGAGCTCGCTGCCTAGGCTTACAACAAAATGTAACAGGTGGATGAAACAGGCGGGGCAGGGAGGTGAAGAAAAGGAAGAGGATAACGTGTTAGCCTTTCCCATGCTTAGTAAAACTATCTTGAGTTGCTGTTGATTTTTTAAAAAAATTCCCCCCCATTTCTTACCCTTTTAAGGTGCGCCCCTTGCAAAAAGCAAGCTTTGTGCTCTCTAAGTGGGAGGGGACTGCGCACCGTTTAGTTTTGCCATGTTATTAATAGAACTCTCTAAATCTGTCAATAAATGCAGGATTAGGGACTCTCTAAAATGGGTTTAGGCTGATGTCTGGCCTCTCGCGCAGTAGCCAGCATGAGGGGTTCTGTGGAATACTTTGAGTTTCGTTTTTCTCCCGTTTTAAAGACTTTGGCTGCAAAAAGTGTTTGTGGATCGTGTTGCTTTTCCTTGCTTTGAGCTGCAATTCATCTTGGCTGGCTGGATTAAATAAAACTTGTCCGGTGTCATTTTAGCTCTTTACATATGGTTGTCAACAAGGACATTAATTCAAGTTCATTTCAGCATGAGAACCAGGAAATAAAACTGAATTGTACAATCTAGGCCAAATGCAAATTGCTGGAGCCCAGCGTAGCTGGTAAATTACCATTTCCTCCATGAGGTCTAATAAGCCAAGATCTTATAACGAGAGCAAGGCTGTTCCTTTATTAAATGGGAATTTTAGTTTGACAAGCCAAGACAGAATGTTCTGAAATGTTAGAACAGCCCCCAAATCCTGCATGGAGCTCTATGTATTTTACAAGCCAAGCCCGCACTTAGCAGGGGGCAAGCGCTACTCCCACAGGTAATCAAAGCTTCTTCTAATTAACGAGATCTGTTGCTCCAGATTTAATTTGCTTTGACTTGCAAAAAACCACCACCCTCATTAGAGGAGAGTCACTTCAACACCGGCAACCGCCCACCCCCGTGTGCAACCTACTGTAACTAAACCGCTCTGGAACTGATGTCCGTGGCAAAGGAAAAGAGAGATTGGGGCCTGGGATGGAGTTTGGTTGGGTTTTGTGTGGTTTTCTCCCCACGGCATTGGCTCGCCACTGTGATGGGATCGGGACCTCCCTGCCCCACTCTGGACTGGCCGTGCCCGTTGAAGAGAACTCCCTCTGGAATTACTCCAGCCCGTAACGGGTTCACCCTCTTTGTCACCCCCTGACCGTAGAGTTCCCAAAGCGCGGGAAATGAGTTAAGATTCGTCCGAGTCTCAAACTCTGACTCGCTTCCGCCGGGTCGCCCGGTGTCAGGACTGCGTAAGCATGCAAGGCTTAGTTAAAAGAATTGTCATTTGTAAATCATAAGAGGAGTGCAGGATTGAATACAAGAGTGCAATAAAACAAACTACCTGTTGAGCTTCTAAGCGAAATCCCTTCAGCCTGTGCGGGGGAGGAGATTCCCACCGGGAAGAGGGGGATGGAGGAGCTCCTGAGAGTGGGCCGGGCTGGATGGGGAGGGGCAGCCAGAGGTTGTCCCCCAGCCCAGCAACTCACCTGGTGATCGTGGCGGAGGCAGCAGCAGCTTCTCGGGCTTGCGCTCCTCGTGGCCCCACCGGACGGGGCCTTCCAGGGCAGCGTGGCCTGATGGCACCATCTGGCTGTGCCGCATTGGGAGGCCCTGGAAGCAGCCAGAAGCAGCTCAGGAGGGGCAGCCTGGGAGGCCGCTGCTGTTGGCGCTGCCGGGGGCTGGGCTGCTGGGGAGGGGAAGGTGATGGGAGGAGGCAGCCTTCTGGCAGCCCCCCCCCAACCCAGCCTGGCCCACTTGGCAGGAGCTCCGAGCGCTGCCACTGCTCTCCCTCCCCCCAGCCGGGCCCAGTCACCAACGCCACCGGCCAGGCTGAGGAGGGGAGGGCAGCGGGGCATCGCTGGGGTCCGCGGCCGACTCGGTCCGTGCAGGCTAGGGCGGGTTGTGAGGGAAGCCGCCTCGGGCACCTTCCCCTCTCCCACCCTACCCAGCCCGTCACAGCGAGGGTGGGGAACAGGGACCCGCAGAATCGGGCCCTGAGGCCCGATGACTCCTGCAGAATTTTTTTTTAAATTCTGTGGAGGAGCCGAGGCCCTGCCTATGCAGCTGTGTGCTTAAAAGGCCATTTCCACCAGCATGGCCGGGTGCAGTGTGTTGCTTCTGTTGCGGAGTTGATCAATTCCAGGATGAATCTCTCTCCTCTTGTCTGTTGATGGCCCTTTAAATAGTTTCTAATGGTCCTTGCAAGGCCGGCCTTTCCCTCTGAGCCTGTGTCCTGTACCTCTCCTGTCTCCACGTTAGTGGGGTTTCTATCCTCAGTCTCATAGCTCTTGCATACTTCCATTATGGTTTTATTCATCTCCTAATTCTGAGTTGCTTGATACCAGACATGGCTAGGAAATGTATCCATAAAGTGCTCTCACCGTATACATGCATGTTTTGTGTGTGCGTTGTATGTTGCTTTCGTATTCCTCATCCTACCCTCTTTCAAGAAAGAATTCCTGGACTTCCACCCACCCATGCTGACCATCTTTTAATGACCCCCGTTATCTTTCAAGGAAGAAGAGTGTTTGAAATTCCAGGAATATGAATCCTGCAGAAGCTTTGTGGAACCTTTAGAAATTCAAGTAGCAAAATGCTTGAATTATTAGCAACATTCAGGGGGTTAGTGCATTTCCCCCCCTCCATTAGCAACGATCAGGAGTCCCCGCAATACGGAACAGATTCCCAGAAATACCCCGTTCTGCTGTTTCACTGTATCGCGGAGCCTGGGTCTTGCCGAAGCAAGCTTGGGCAACAGGAAAAGGTGAAGGAAAAAATGAGGCCACCATAAGACAGCCCAGCTGGACGAACCAGTGTAAGTGAACCAGATAACCAAGAGCTTCGCCCTGAACGAGAGCAGTGATTTGGATTGAAATGGGACAGAGCTACGTTCTAGCTGAGAGAGGCTGCCGTGTAATACTCTTTCCTTTTGGGAAGGATGCCCCAGCAACGCTGTTTCAGCAAAAAATCCAGGGACGACTTCGGGGCGGATGGATCTGTGTGGCTTTACTGCGGCTGTGAACTCGCCTCCTTCTGCCCTGATTAGCCACCGTGCAAGCACAGTTCACAACCCTCCCTGATGCAGCCGGATCAGGGAGAGCATCCTCTGCTTGGGAATCCTTCCATTCTCAGCAACTCCTTTCCCTGTTTCAGTGCAGGAAGGTAAAGGGTAAGAAAGAAGAGAGTGCTTTTTCACCTCTCCCAGCAATGAGCCTGGCTCTGAACAGTCGTGATTAAAGATGGGTCCCTGCCCCGAGTGGCTTACAGCCTAGAATGGACAAGGGGAGGGGCACATAGGGATTGCGCTCAAAGCTGAGAAGTGGCAGGGGAGGAGGGGGTTCTTGAAGGACGAGGCCGTGTAAAGGAGTAATCTATGGGGGTGAGGAGCTAGGGAAGGCCTGACTAGGATTTGCCACCTATGCAAAAAGGTGCAGAGGGTATTTGCATAGGGAGCAGAGCGTATAGATTGTATTTGTCACATTTTATGGGGGGGGGGGGGGAAATGTGGATGCTGCATTGGTACCCAATAAGAGATGGAGGCAAAGTCGTTCCACTAATCTCTCTTATTGGACCAAGTTCTGTTGGGGGGAGAGAACATACCAAAGCTTCTAGGCCGTGTGGGCCCTACCTGCCCTTTGAGAAGTCCCAGCCTGAGTCCTGTAGCGTATGGCTCTTGGAGTGCTTCCTCTGATCTAGCCCCTTTATAAATTCTGCAGGCTTACAGTCAGTCGCTACAGGGAGTAGAATGACTCTCTTGTGACTTAATTTGTGTCTCCGCAAAGCCCCCTTTGTAACACAAGTACAGCTAGGGATCGGCAGAGAGCAGGAGGAGTAAAGCATGACCCTAGGGGGAAACTAGCTCCGGAGACTGCCCTGGGTTGCCTTGCCTCAAACTCAGCTGGCAATTGGAGGAGCTGTTGGTTTTAAAACAGGGAAGCGTCATTCTTGCTGGCTGTGTTCCTGGCGGTGGTGGTGGTTTCTCCTAGATTTGCATAATGTGCTGAAGTTTTTATGGGTCTTGCTGGAGCCTCCGTCTGGCCAGCATCGTATTCCTTGCCTGATATGACCTATTTATTGCAACAGCCTCTATTTTGGGCTCTTGTAAATGCCTTTTCAATTATTCTGGTTTTGGCTGAAGACTAAAATAAGACATTTGGTGCTGGCCATATCTGCCCTCTGAAATCCTGAGAGAAAAGCTGGATGTTTGCAGTCCTTTCCCGGTCAGTTGTGTTTGCTCACATGTGCAGAAAAGCCAGTTGCAATCCTTGAATGACTGTGCAAGCTCGCCACTTCCATAGTAACTCCTATTGCATTCCCCTCGTCCTCCCAGCGCCTAGACCAGTAACCTGGGAACAGGCCTCGGATATCGAACGCTGCGCCAGGAGCAGGCTGCCTGTTCAGCAAATAGTTGGGGTGCAGAAAGCCACTGGCTTAGCAGGATTCTTTTCTTTGCAGGTTTCTACTTGACGAGTGACTCACCAACTTTCAGATCTTCTTCTCTTAGCCTTTTGATAATAATTATTAGTTTTGCCAGCTTCACTACCGCGGCTGACAGGAGTAGTTGAGTCATGTCTTTTTACAGCTTTGCTTTTGTGGTTCTGTCTTTCCCACCCCCTCCTCGGTTTACCCATTGAGCTGCGGAAGTTACTTCTAACCTTTAAGTTTCTCCTGACAGTTTTAACAAGCCTAAGGGCACTTTCACACCTGCTTGAGAAGCTTGGAAGAGGGGACGCGCATGCAATCAGGTGCGTCTTTGCATGTGCGCCCCCGCTCCAGAGCATCCAAGGACCCGTTGGTGCAGGTGTGAAAGCGGTCTAAGGCTATTGGTAATGGTCAGAATTTAACCATAATCGGCATGGGGCTGGCTGGTGTCCAGCACACCCCGACGATAAGCACCCTTCAGCTAGTGGGCCGTTTGACTGTAATGAACCCAGCGTTTTGGTTGTCTTGGCCCCGTTAAACTCTTCCCTAGTCTGTGTCAGTCTTGGATCCCAAGAGGCCTGCTAGAGTGGGGATGTACCCTACTGGCAGTGCCCTCCCTGGTCTCCGTTGTTTTGAGAACTGGGATGTTTCCTACCAGGGGACTGTGTGCTTGGAGTTAGTTTGGAGTTGAAACAACTTTCTACCGGACCCCTCCTGCTCCAAACAGTCACTTCTGGCGTACAACGTTAAAATCACATAACACTCCTAAAACCAAACCACAAAAAACCCTACCCCCCTCCCAACCCCTCACCCCATCTCCCTCGCCAGAAGCCAGGAGGAACAGCCAAGTTCTACACATACGACGGAAGGAAGGGTGGTCCGGGGCTGCTCGAGCCTCCTCCGGGAGGGAGTTCCACAGCCTGGGCACGGCCACCAAGAATGCCCTCTCCATAGTGGCCCCCCATAAGGGATGATATACTTCTTCAAGGCCCTGTAAAAGTGTCGGGATTGTCTCCGTGGAAGGGAAATTATTATTCAAACAAAACTTAGTTTGGCTTTTTATGTATTGAGCCTATTTTATATTTGTTTTCATGAGCCAGACCCTACAGCTGGTCTAGAATTAATTAATTAATGTATTTTTATTGATATTTTTATCCCCCATCCCTTCCCTCAAGGCTCAGGATGGGGTAGAGAACACAAAAATAAATGCACACGTTTTCAAATTAAACCAAATAAAATCCCCCTATATATTAAAATACAAACCAGGAAAACCGAGTAAAATTAAGTAAAACTCCCCAGCCTTACCCCCGCCTGCCGAATGTTTGGCCAAACAAAGGTCTTAGATCACCTCGGGAAATGAGCGGGTTTGGACTTAGATGAACCTCCAAGAAAAGGGACTGGGCAGCTTTGGTGGGAGAGCTGTTCCTCTGTTGTTGTGTCCAGACTGTTAGCTATGCATATAAGCCCCAGCAATGTGCGTGGTGCTGTGCGGTCATAATTAGAGACAGGGAGAGATTCATGATGTTGAGACGTGGCAGGTGCCCGTGTTTAGCTCAGTTACAGGGGAGGACCTGAATGACAGGACCGTAGAGGGAGGATCGGTGAGCAATATGTGGGGGTGAGGAGCTAGTGGGAGCCTGATGGAAGAGGTAGGTTTTCAGGAGGAATTTGAAAGTCAGGACGGAGAAGAGGGGAGTTCCGGGCCTCGGGGGCAGCATGGGAGAAGGGACAAAGGGATTCAGGGAGTCTTGTGAGGGTGGTGGCAGAGGAGGAGAGAAGCTCTTGGATGGGAATGTAGTGGGTAACAAGTTCAGAAAGATGAGGAGGGGGAGCAAGACAATGAAGTGGCTTGAAGTTGAAGAGACAGAACTTGGGCTGAATGCGTCCTTTAGACGCCCCAAGCCTGTAAGGCTACTCTGTCTCTCTGCAAGGGATGAGGGTGACTTTGCATGGACTGAATTAACTGAGAGAGAACCAGATGCCTCGCTCCAAGAACTACTGGATTGATGTGTTGCTAGTGGGCTATGACCGCCCAGTTGCGCTGGTGGCTGCATTTACAGTAAGGAACGCTGGTCTAGTCATCCAAAATCTACCTGGCTTTCAAGAGACTAGTGGTGGCTCTGTATGTTACGGTCATCGGGGGCCATGGCAGTAGCTGTGACGTCGTCCCCAGGCGGCGCAGTTCGAAAAAACGTTCAAGCTTCTCTCTTTTTATGCTGCTGCCCTATGGACTCTCTCCACCTGGGAGAGACCACCAGGTGACAGCATAACGGGATAACTAGCCCGCAAAGTCACCCCACAGCTCCCAAGTTCCCATGTCTCTATGGTAGCCTGGCCAACCAAGACCCGGTGAGGTCACTGTACAGATGTCAATTTATGTATTGTGTTTTTAGGTCTCTTCACGAGTTGCCTAGAGATACTCCAGGCTGCAAACCTGAGTTTTGCCTTGTGGCAGTACTGTACATAAAAACGTCAGTATTGCCCGTACTGGGTCAGACCAATGGTCCATTAAGCCCAGTGTCCTATCTCTTGACAGTGACTAATTTCTGTCTGTTGGGAGAAGTACCCAAGAGGTCACAATGAGCAATCCATTCCCTGTTGTTCCAGCCCCCAACAGTAAGAGGTTATCTCCCCAAAACCTACTTGGCTAATAGCCATTAATGGACCTATCCTCCAAGAACGTATCCCTTTTTAAAACTAGCTACGTTACTGGCCTTGACCACTTCCTCTGGAAGTAAATTCCACAAGTTAATTGCGCACTGAGTGAAAAAATACTTTCTCTTATTTGTTTTAAAACTGCTGCCAGTTAAATTTATGGCTAAGACATAATTTCATGGCTACGAACATATTACCCTCGTAAAGGGGCCCTTGCGTTGGACATCTGGAAGGGTGGCAAAACATAGTGTGTAGACGCACACTTTGGGTCTCATGTAGGCTCTGTCACTGGCTTGCTGGACATCTTTAATCAAGTCATTTATACTTACTGATAAGTCGTCATTGGCAAGATAGAGTATATTAATGGCTTGTTTGTCAAGTACATGTCAAGTTCGAACTGTGATTTGAAATATTCTTGTATGCTAGTGAGCCTTGTATTAAGGAACCAAAGTGCCCCCCAAGGGAGTTGGCTTTAGATCTTAAGGTGGCTGCAAATTCCTCTGGAGAAGCTGAAGTGAATCCTGTTGACCCATTGTGACCTGTTGGGTACTTCCCCCAAGCAACGGAGATTGGCCACTGTCGGAGACAGGTTGCTGGGCTCAATGGATCTAACCCAGAATGCCACTGACTACATTGTCATGACCCATTCATAACTAATAGTGTCTGGTATCCTTAGTAAAGAATTTAAAACTCCCTGTACACTTATCGTATGAAATACTATTGAAACTAGATATTTTTAAGGTAAAAGTATACAACTGATGAAGGCTAGTTACCGTAACCGTGTGTGAAATAAAAACAATCCTTTTGGTGCCTCTAACGATGGTGTTGAGCTACACAAAATGAGAGTCCTGCCCAAAACCTGTGAACCCTGGCCTGGAAGCACCTCCGTGCACACAGTCCTTACTCACGTGAGGAGGGTGCAGCATACCAGCTTTCTAGTGATAAATAGGGCAGCAGAAGGAAAACTTGCAGCAAGCGGGTTGAGTGGAGAACGTGTGTAGCTTTAGTGCCTGTGGCTGCCATCCTGAAATGATTCAAGTCCGTGGCAAAACTCCCATTGACTGACTGGGTGAGGACTGTGTCCTGGGTTGCAAACCGACCCTGGAACGCATTGCTTGGTCTGTGCAGGATTTGGTCCTCTACCCGTCCGTAGTCAGTGGCAAAACGCTCTTTCGCTAGAGGATTGTGCTCTTCGGCTGTTTTAACTTCCTCTGCAAGCTGGAAAGTGAAGATCCTTGAGGAGCCAAGCTATCTCTGCCTGAGTGGATACCCTTCGTGTCCAGTTCAATAGGCTGTTCGGCTGCTAGCAGTGAGAGTCATCTAGAAGACAACACTGTGGGTGTCGTTAATTTCTGAATCGCCTGTTACACTGGTGGACAATAACTAGTAATTTAGACCCTGAGGTCTTTGTGGTGTCGAAGTGACCCTGGTCTGGCACGACAGCATTAATACCTAGGAGCTCCAGCAAACATATAGTTAATTAGTGCAGGAAATTACCATGCAGAAGAGGAGCCGGGCTGCGTTGTGCTGTTGTAATGCTAGTCTGCAACCCTACAGTGCTGCTGTGGTTTGCCAAGGGCGTTGCCTGTGCCTTTCTGTTTTTAAAGAAGAATGGATGTGTGAGTGAGAGAGAGAGAGAGAGAGAAAGCAAGAGTGTATTTTCCTTCCCACACTTTGCACCTTGAGGAGTCGCACCTGAAATTTAGAGGCAGAATCTGTCATGCTGAACATATTTTAAGACGGGAATGTGATCCTTTGATGCAGGTGGGAGGGAAGGGCTTGGGATGGAAGCCCTCAAGGAAGATTCCATGTTCCGTGACAAGACCTTGTCTTCCTAGACTTGTGTTGCGGTGAGATCATGGAAACAGAAGTTGCCAGGCAACTTAAAGGGAAGGATTTGAGCCAGATGAAAGTGGCAAAATAGTCGAGTGTTGGGGGAGATTGCAACGAGGCGTGGCTCCGGCTGAAGCTGGCTCAGGAGAAGCCAAACTTGTGTATCTGCATTTCCCAAACTATTTTTATTTTTAAAGCATTTATAAGTTTGAAACTGCCGTGTTCCTTTGCCCAGAGTGTCATGTTTTAGCGGTTCTCCGACCCTGGTCTAGTGGCCATAAAAACCGTTCTCAGCAGGCTGGACTTGAGACGGAAATCGTTTGAGAAGCAACGGTGGGATTTTGGAAGGGGCAGCAGAAAATGAGAGAAGCTTCCTTCTGTAAAGTTGGAGGGTTGCTGCATAGGGCGTGTGTGTCTACCTGCCACTTTATAGGCGAGCTCAGGCTCATAGACCTGTTCCAATGATCTTTAAAAAGCCCAACAACCCGAGGGCAGTATTTTACTGTAAACAAAGCTCCACCCGAGCGTGTCAACTCTCGACTAGTGTGCATGGACTAGGCAAAGCGGAGAGACGGACATAGATCAACTAAGAATAGTAAGAATTGTAGAGTGAAAAACCAGATGGGAAATGCCTCCCTAATGTGTAAATGATTATCCTGCTTTGTTTCATTCTTGTACACACGCACACTCGCACACACCACTTCCTGACCCAAGCCCAGAATAGAGCTTGTTCAGCCAAGTGTAGATCTAAGGAGTTTCCTTGTTAACATATTGTCCCTGAATTGGAACAAAGCGCCCCTTGGTTCTAATTTAGCAAAAACTTGTGGACTTGATCACCGTGTTCCTGTCAACACAATGTTCCTGAGTGTAGCTATTCGTGCTTTTTAAAAACCAAACAAAAAAACCCTCTGCAGATAAAGACAGCTACACTAGCTTCTGAATAATGGCGTCTTTATGGTTCATATCTCTGACTTGGGAGATAGGATTGTTGAAAGCGTTAACGGGCTGGGCTAGAATTAGAGATGGCAGACAATTGATGGAATCTTGTATGATTGGAGGAGGAACAACAAGCAAGTGGCCTTTGTGTGCGTGTGTGTCTCCATCCTGGGGAATAGGCTATGAAATGCAGCACTGGCTGGCTTTGTTTCACTGGCTGAGCCCCCACTGTCCCAAATTAGCTTTGCCTGGGGAAGCTTGAGTCTCTTCTCACTTCCACAGATGGAAATCAGAAATCCATTTCATCTGTGTAATTCATGCTAACGTAGAACAGATACACACAGCAGAATTTGACTCAGGCCCCGTTCTGACGAACAGGGGTAAAGCAAAGGAACCGCTCCCGTTGGGTAGAGTGCAGGTGAACCGTGTAAACCGAAGCAGGACTGCTTCAGTTCCACCCCCTCCCTCCCCGGCTGGGACGTAATGATCACTGACTCCAGGTCACTCTTCTCCTCCTGACATCGGTTTGCGTGAACCGATACTTTGAAATGCAGGCTGACGCATATACCCATGTTTGGTACATAGTTCTCTTCCAACTCCTGAATAACTGGTTTAATGCTCTGTGCATGTGAACACTTGAGGAGTAAGGTCGTACCACATAGAATTAGCTGTTCATCAGAATGTGGCCTTGCAGCACTGTGACTGCTACCGTGAGACAGGTCCTACAGATTTAGCCTGGCCGCCAGCCACTTTGATTGCCCCTTTAACCTGTGCTCTTTTAGAACAGAAATATTGAAATAGACACGTTTATCTTTAGATACACTTGACCTTTCCTTCTTCAAAACTCCCAATTTGTTTGTTGAGTGATCAAGCAGCGTTATAATCTGAAGAATTGCCTACTGTGTCAAGATGTCTCTAGTGATGTATCTTTAGAATGGGCATTGGGAATCCTGGGCATTGCCATGGAATACTATCGGGCAAAATCAGATTGTAAGTGCTGTCGTGGGTTTGGCCCGCAGTCCACCAAGCCCCAGCATTCTGTCTCTGACAGTGGCCAGCTCCGGTAGCTTAAGAGAAGTACATGTACAGGTCATGGAGGTGTGACCCATCTCCTGCTGACCGCTCCCAACTACCAGTAGCCAAGGGGGTTAAAGCCCCCAGTAGTAGGCGTTCATGGCTGTATCCTCCTAAGAATGTATCCACTTTCCATTTGAAGCTAGTTATGCTTCTGGCTTTCAACGTCTTCTCTGGCAAGGAGTTCCACAACTGTATTGTCCACTGAGTGGAAAAAGTACTGCCTTTTGTTCGTTTTAAATCTGCCGCCATTTAACTTCAGAGCGTTTCACCTTGTTTGCCCTTTCCCACAATAAGAGAACAACAGTTCCCGATTTACTTTTTCCACACGGTTCATGATTTTATAAACTTCTATCATATCCCCCCCTTAATCACCTCTCGTCCAGGCTAAACAGCCCTAACCTGTTGAGCCTCTCCTCCGATGGAATTCGATCCATCCCTTCTGTCGTCCCTGTTGCCCTTCTCTACACTTTCTCCAATTCTAGTATAGCTTTCCTGAGAACTGCACACGGTATTCAAGGTGGGGTTGTATCAAAGACTTATACAGTGGTATTATGATACTTTCCCTTCTCTATTCTTTTATTTTTTTCCCTTTCGATAATGCCTAGCATTTGGTTTGCCTTCTTGACCACTGCCGCACACTGAGCCGGTGTCTTCAAGGAACTGTCTACAATGACTCCAAGATCCTTCTCCTGAGTGGTTACACCCAGATGAGAATCTAGGTAAAGCGAGGTTTTTTCCCCCCTATGTGCATCACCTTGCACTTATCAACATTGAATTTCATTTGCCATTTTAATGCCCATTCACACAGTCATGCAAGATCCCTCTGTAGTTCCTTGCGGTCTGCCTGGGCCTTAACTGTCTTGGTGTCATCTGCAAATTTAGCCACCTCGTTCTTTACTCCTTTTTCCAGATCATTAATGAATGTGTTAAATAATCCCGTTCCAAGTACTCACCCTTGAGGCACTCCTCTATCGATCTCTCTCCAACTTGTAAAATAACCATTTATTCCTACCCTTTTCCTCTCTTGCCAATCCCTGGTGGAACTCTTCCACTTATCCCATGACTACTTAGTTTGCTCAAGAGTCTCTGGTGAGGGATCTTGTCAGATGTTTTTTCCAAATACAAATATTTGCATCTGGATAACCCTATCCATGTTTGTTGACATTAGATTAGTGATGCAGGACATGAAATTTCAGATCAAACTCCACAAGCAAAAAATAAATAAATAAATTCCATCACCATACTTTACCCTGGTATTAAACCGTTCTTGCCCCACTACATCCCTGAACCAGTCGCCGCCTCCTGTTTTCTGGGCGCCAGTGGCTCCCAGGCACCTGCAAATTTTGTGCCGAGTGAGACATGAGTTCTCTTTCCTAAAGCCATGCTAGTTTTTACCCATCAAACTATGCTTCTCAACATGCCTAGTAATTCTGTTTTTAACAGTGTTCTCCAGTTTGCCCAGCACTGACGTCAGACTTACCGATCTGTAGTTTCCAGGGTCACCTCTGGAGCCCTTCTTAAAAATTGGGGTTACATTTGTAACCCCAATTTCAGATTTGAGTTCTTTCCGTACCCTACGGAATTCTAGCACTGCAGAAGTATGCAACTTTTTAATTGGAGTCAGGTAGCAGGGGGGAAGTTAAAAGAGAGGGAAGGTGCAGGGTGGATCTGCAGGGCACTGAATGTCTCTGTGCTAGCAGTGTATGTGGGAGCAGCGATGGAATGCTACTGCCCACTGGTTGAAACTGATAATTTCTTATCTTTGGAAAGTAACCGTTTTTGCTTGGAACTAGTATGAGGGGTCATAACGCCATAGAAACTCATTGAAGCAGGTTGATTGCCCTGCAAAGCCAAATGGATTTTAAATGCAGGTGCTGTAGCCGGCCAGGGTCCCCATGGGTGAGAGATTGGGGGGTCATGGGTACACTGACAGTTGCTGGCATTTGGGCACGGTCTGATGTAGAGAGAGAACTGGCAAACCCATCCCTGGAGTCAGCCTGCGTGGTTATGGAGTGCCCCATGCACACAATGGGCTGCAGACAAATGCTGCCGTTCCAAGTTCTGCAGAACGGAACAGTGAGTGGGATCCCAACGAGAGCACGAGTGTCCTCGAGGTTTGTGCAATGCCAGACGTAAGGCTGTCTATAACGGGGGCTGGACCTCCTTTGCCATGGTTTCTCATCCCTGCCCTGATGACCGTGAGAAGGTACCCGTGGGACCACAGGGCGTACCTCAGTCGGATCGCGGAGATAAATCTCTTTGGGGAAACAAGTGACTTGGGGTACAACAGGGAATGTGAACCGACTGAAGGAGAGCTTGTGGCTGTGTATGAGGTTTGGACACTCCAAGAGGTGCAGAGCACCCTCATGAGTGGGCATGTTTTCTGCCCCCACTGTATGGTGGTGATAAAGCTGATAGGGAGGCGGTAGAAGAGGTGCATGTTTGACTGGGGGGTTTATGCAAACCAAGAGATTTCCAACACCCCATTCGGCGAGACCCCAAAACGGAGTGCTGTTTCATGCCAGTACCTCGCTGTGATCTTGGTCTTCCCGTACCATGCAAGACACTGTCCCTCCACCTGCCGGTAACTAGCTTTTACAAAGGGGAGCTGCCCCTGAGGGTGGCACCCTCTGGGCGGCGGCTGAAGGGCGCCGCCAAAGGGCAAAGTGTCGTTGGCGGGACGTTAGTGGACGGAGGTGGCTACCATGGCCACTATACCTGCTCTGCAGAGCAGCCCTGCAGGGTGATAGAGGCTTGGACATTGCCTCGCCCCCCTCCCCCTACGTGGGTGGGAGTGGGGTGTGTGTGAAGATACTGACAGAGGAGTGGGGTGGGGTCCTGTGTGGGGAATTGTGATCCTGGAGGGGTGGAATTTGGGGGGGTTGGGGTGTGGTGTGGGGGTTGTTGACCTCCCTCTGGTGGCAGGAGAGGGAGATCAGGGTGGTGTGGAGGGGAACCCCTGGTGTGAGCAGGGGTGACCCTCCGGGCGGGGGGGGGAGGATTGCCCGCCGGTGGCAGAGATGGGTAGGAGGGGCTCGGGGGAACGGGGTCCCTCTTCTCAGCCTGTCGGGACTGCCTATGGAGGATGGGTGTCTAACGGGGTTCCCCAGCTGTCGGGGTTGTTACGGGTCAGGGGAGATATGGTCCACTGGGGAGGTGTGTTCCATCGGTGAGGAGGGAGCAGTGCCTTGTGCCCGTTGCCCCCTCAACCCCCCACGCGAGTAGGTTGTGGGTTGAGCCCCGGGAGACCCCAGGCCTTGGTCTGGTGCTGCTGAACGCAAGGTCAGTTGTCAATAAAACATCTACCATCCGGGAGTCAGTCCCAAAGTGGGACGCCGATCTCGTGTGTATTACAGAGACGTGACTGGACAATGAATCGGGCCCTATTCTGGCTGATCTTGTTCCAGCTGGGTTCTCTGTGGGACCCAGGGACGTGGGGGGAGGGAGGCGGTGTAGCCATTGTTATCAAGGATGCATTGTCTTTTAGGAGATATCCGGTGCAGGCTCCACCAGGTGTTGATTGTCTCCATCTTGTGTTGGATTTGGCCGGGGACAGATTAGGGGTGTTCCTGGTGTACCGTGCACCCAACTGCCCGGCGGCATCCCTACATGCTCTTGCTGATCTGGTGTCAGATGTGATCTTCCGGACCCCTAGATTAGTGGTCCTGGGGGATTTCAACATCCACACTGACACCAATCTTGGAGGAGCTAGGCATGAGTTCATGGCCTCCATGGCAACCATGGGCCTGTCCCAAATCATCTATGGCCCCACACATGAGGAGGGACATGCACTGGATTTGGTTTTCTGCACCCGCCTTGAGGCAGGGGGGTCAGTTAGTAGAAGTCGGGGGTAGAGCCTTTGTTATGGTCTGACCATTATCTCCTTAAGGCGTGCATCCTGGCGCATGTCAGCCCCCAACAGGATGCAGGACCTATTAAATCGGTCCGCCCCCGGAGACTTATGGACCCGGATCAGTTCCGGAATGCTCTGGGGGAGTTTCCCCTGGACCTTGACACCCGCTCTGTTGATGATCTCGTGGCCTTCTGGAGCACCTTGTTGGCTGAGACCATTGACAGAGTGGCTCCCAGGCGTCTGCTGCCCTCCTGAGTCTCCCGCAGGTCTCCTTGGTTTACTGAGGGGCTGTGGTGTTTGAAGCGGGAGAGCAGGTGGTTAGAGCGACGGCGCTGGACTCTCGACCAGTATGATCGATCGCAGCATAAGAGCAGTTTAAAGGCCTATGCTGTGGCGCTGCAGGCAGCAAAGAAGCAGTCCTTTGCTGCTGCTCTTATAGCATCTGCAAAGTCATGTCCAGCGGAGCTTTTCCGGGTGGTGAAAGGCTTGGTCAGTTCTGCCTGCCTCCACTTGGACCTGGGGCAACCCAGTGACCGCTGTGACCGGTTTATCGAGTACTTTGTAGATAAGATCACTCGCTTCCGCCACAATTTCAGTTCTGCAGTTATTGCAGAGGATCATCTTGGGGCTATGGATGGCCCATCCTGTCCTGTTTTGTGGGATCAGTTTCAGATGGTGGCACCTGCTGATGTGGACTCCTTGTTGGGATCTGTTCGTGCCACCACTTGCGAACAAGATCCTTGCCCATCCTGGCTGGTGAAAGCTAGCCAGGAGACGTTATGGCTGTTGCTGTCTGGGGTGGTTAGTGCCTCCCTTTGGGAGGGCAGGGTGCCTGACTGCCTAAAAGAGGCTGTGGTTAGACCCCTGCTCAAGAAACCATCTCTTGATGTTGATACTCTTGCCAGTTATCGGCCGATCTCTAACCTTCCCTTTTTAGGGAAGGTTATTGAAAGGACTGTGGCACGGCAGCACCAGGAACATCTGGACCGCACCGGTTTCCTTGATTCCTCCCAGTCCGGGTTTCGGCCTGGGTACGGCACGGAGACGGCATTGGTGGCCTTGGTTGACGATCTCTGTTTGGCGTTGGACCAGGGTCGTCAGACCTTACTGGTCCTGCTAGACCTTTCAGCTGCATTCGACACAGTCGATCATGAGGTGTTGGTGACTCGCCTGCGGGACCGTGCCGGAATTGCCGGAACGATCTTGGTCTGGTTTCGTTCATTCCTGGCTGGGAGAACTCACCGGGTGGTCTTGGGGGAGTGTACGTCTTCCCCCCGGGACCTCACATGTAGAGTCCCGCAGGGTGCCATTCTGCCCCCCCTCTTGTTTAACATCTATATGCAACCGTTAGGGGAGATCGTGAGAGGGTTTCAGGGCATGCAGTGTCATCAGTATGCTGATGACACTCAGCTCTACCTCTCTTTTTCCATCGACCCAGGCCATGCAGTCTCCTTATTTTCCCAGTGCCTGTCAGCTGTGGGGGCTTGGATGAGGTCGAGCCATCTGCAACTGAATCCTGACAAGCTCAGCCTGGAATCTCAGGTTGCGGCCGTGGCGGGGAGTGCGTTTCGGCAGTTACATCTTGTCTGGCAGCTTCGGCCGTATCTCTGACTCTGACCTCACCACTGTCATCCATGCCTTCATCACCTCGAGGCTGGATTACTGCAACACGCTCTACGTGGGGCTGCCCGAGAAGCTGGTCCGGAGGCTGCAGCTGGGGCGGGTCACAGGGAGCACATGACACCGGTGCTCCGGGCTCTGCACTGGCTGCCTATAAAGCACCGGGCCAGGTTCAAGGTGCTGGTTTAAACCTTTAAAGCCCTTCACGGCCTGAGCCCTGCTTATCTGCGGGACCGCCTCACTCCCCATGTGCTTTTTGGAGGTTCCCCGGGCGAGGCGGGTGGCCACTGATGTGAGATCTTTTTCAGTGACCGCCCCTGTGCTGTGGAATTCGCTCCCGGAGGAGGCTCGGTCGGTCCCCACTCTCCTGCTGTTCGGCGTGTGTGTAAGACCTGGCTGTTCCGTCAGGCCTTTGGTGGGGGTGGGTGGGTTTCCCCACATATTGTATCTTTAAATTGTTTAAAAATTTTGTTGTTGTTTTATTGATTATTGTTGTTTGCTGCCCTTGGCTGCCCTGTGGGCAGGAGGGGCGGAATATAAATTTTACATAAATAAAATAAAATAAAAATTGCCAGGTGAGGGCAGGTATGAGCCCAGGTAGGAATTGGGTGGGGTGGGGATTGCAGGGGCTGGAACACCCCCCACAGTAGAAACAAACAACTGGGGGTTGGAGCTGCAGCTGAGAGTCAGAGCAGTGGTGGGGGGGCAGGAGGGGAGAGCGCCTGCCTGCCTGTTAGGCTAGTCCCATTAAAACGGGGGTGGGCGAAGTCTGCACAAGGGGCTACCTGCTCCTTAGGCTCTACACACATGGGTGCGGGCTGCATGAACCGGACCCGGACTTCAGGGAGCTATGATCTTGTTCGTTAACACCCATGGGAGTGTGGCAAGTGAGAGCACTTAGTGATGTGTTAATGGGAGGATGAGGAGAGTGTGTTGTAACAAATGTGGGAAAGAGGAGAGGTCAGTGTCATTGCATAATCCGTAAGTGTCTCTTCACGCAACGCTTGTCACTGTTCCAGCCCCCTGACATGGGGGCAAGCATTAGGTTTGCTTAAGCAGACCCTGGGAGTAAGCCACAGAGGGAATGCGGATTTGTGGGTAGGGGAGTTGCTGCCTGGACCAAGTCTTGGAAACTCATCAGGAGATCCATGGGGCAGCAAAAAACATGGCACACAATTAACATCTTGTTCGCTACCACCTCAGCGGGGCTTTGCCGTGTCAGTTTCAGCCCTGTAGGGAGTTTTGCTTTGCAGTGAGGAGCTTTGCCCTGTTAGTTTCACCAGTAGGGAGTTTTGCTTTGCAGTGAGGAGCTTTGCCCTGTCAGTTTCACCAGTAGGGAGTTTTGCTTTGCAGTGAGGAGCTTTGCCCTGTCAGTTTCACCAGTAGGGAGTTTTGCTTTGCAGTGAGGAGCTTTGCCCTGTCAGTTTCACCAGTAGGGAGTTTTGCTTTGCAGCGGTGAAATTTGCTTAGTCTGTTTGTTTTTCACCCACGGGGCGCTTTGCTGGACCAATTTCACTAGTGCGGCTTTCAGGCTTCACCTATTTATGCTGCCACTCAGTCCCACTCGCTCACTGGTCAAATTCCATAGGCCATTGTCAAACACGTTTTCCCACGCTGCTCCATCACAGGATAACATTATAGTTAGTGCCACATGGTTGGCTTTCCTTGTGGTTAATGTGTAGAGCTACCTAGTGAGCTTGAGTGGAGAAGCCAGGGGGGCTGTTTTAGCAGGGAATTACTGAGAGCAAAGAAATGTCTGTGGTGATGGGTAAGAGTGGATCAGCCTGGAGAACTAGTGCCGTGGGGCGGCCTCTCTCTGGCTGGAGGAAAGCATTGAGCGTCGCCCTGAGTGGGGACCGGATGATAAAAAAGGCCAGCAGTTTAACATGTTTTGAGTGTACTGAGCGGCTGTTTCGCTCCTTTGCTGGCCACCTCTCAAGCTGTAGCTTCCTGTCTGGAAGGAAGTGGTGGTTGCAGATAGTTATGGATTAGCTGCACTCCTGTTAAATGAGTGTTTGTGTGTCTCAGCAGCCCCATAGAAGTCATTGGGGCAACACATGAAGGTGAAGAGTGCCTTCTGTAACTAAGGTTTTGTAACTGGTCCCTGTGGCATTGATTGATTTTTTTTAAAAATGTGTATCCTGCGCTATCTCATGGGCTAAGGGTATGTTATAATGTTATAAAAACAAACTCAGGTATAAAACAATTTAAGATCCCTATTTGACCTCCCAAAACACTATCCCTACCTCTCAAATGACTGGCCAAAGAAAAAGGCCTTGTCCTGGGAAATGGTCAGACTTGGGCTTTAGCAAACCTGCATGCTTGCATTTCCTGCTGTTGGAAGGGTTGGTTTCCCTGCTAATGTTAATTTGCACCCTGGGGCATTGCTGCACCCTTTGAGATGGCAGTTAGCGGTAGGCGGTAGCTAGATCCTGCGCGTGGGTTCTGCGGTACTATTGCTGTCCTGTAGTGCCATTCGTTCAGTTTGAGCACCAGTAAAACTAGATCAAGATCCTGTCCTGTGTTTAGTGAGAGGAGGAATTATTATTATTATTATTATTATTATTATTATTAACAAACATTTATATAGCGCCAGCAGTGTACATGGCACTTTACAAGGTAATAAAATAGACAGGGTCCCTGCCCCTAGGGCTTACAATCTGAGAGACAGGAGCTGGGGGAGAGACATAGGAAGGGGAACAGAGGG
>QEPC01009851.1:573037-586352 GCA_003113815.1 Sphenodon punctatus | reverse complement strand
AAAAAACCCCCCCCCCCCCCCCTTCCCCCCCCGCTACCTGTCGCCCTCCCCCAAATGCCTGGCAAAATAGCCAGGTCTTGCATTGTCTGCGGAAGGGAGACCTGGAGAGAGGTGAATCTCCACCAAGAGGGAATTCCAGAGCCGCAGTTCGGCCACCGAGAACGCCCGCTCGAACGTGGCTACCCAGGGTAACTCCAAGCGGTCGTCGCTGGTTGACCGCAGGGGTCAATCCAGGACACGGGTGAGGCGGTCCCTCAGGTAAGTAGGGACCAAGCCATATAGAGCTTTAAAGGTAGTAACTGACCTCTTCAATCGGACCTGGAAGACGATAGGGAGCACGTAACACCAGTGCCTCAAGTGACCCACCCCCATAAGGAGGTGGATCGCAGCAGTGTCCAAGTCATCCCCAGGGGTAGCTCCACGTAGAGCACATTTCGGTAATCTAATCTTCAGGTGATAAATGCATGGATGATGGTGGCCAGATTGGACCTCAAGACGTACAGTTGGAAACGTCGGACCAGATGTAATTTGCCGATTGGCCCCCTCTTTATTTTGTGCATATCAATCAAACGGCACGGTGTATAATCCCCATGCTGGAGCTGGGTCTGGGCACTTCCACAATAAGTGTGGAAGGAGACTTGCTAAGGAGAACGTCACGTGGGCTAAAGCAGCTGTACAAAGTGGATGCAAGGTTTTACTAGCCCCCCAGAACATCTAATAGCCTGCCCTTGAGATAGAGGATGATTCCCTTTATATCAGGGTTCGAAACCTTCGCCCTCTGAGGACTGATCCTTCTCCCGGCAGGACTCTGTGGGCCAGCGTCTCCCATGTAGGTGGTGTCGAAGCTTCCTGGAGGCCAGAGGGCAGGCACTTGGAGGCTGGAGGTTCCCCATCCCCGCTTTATTCGGATGATTTCACAAACCATACTTGTATGGCCAGTGCCAGGTTAAATTTTGACATTGCTTCTCCCTTGATGGCAAAAGCAGTCAAACTCTTGGCCATTTGAAAAATGAGTCTCGATATCCACCATCCCCTCAACCTGCTCAGGGGTCTCTCAGCATTCTTCCCTCTTAACTTGGAAACAGAAGCGTTGTTTCCAAGTCACAAGAAGTAATAGTTGCTCTCTAGTCTGCGCTGGTCAGAGCTCCTCTGGAGTCCTGTGTCCAGTTCTGGGCACCGCACTTTAAGAAGGACATTGACAAACTGGAACGGGTTCAGAGGCGGGCGACAAAGATGCTCAAAGGTTTGGAAACCAGGTTCTACGAGGAAAGGTTGAAGGAGCGGAGTATGTTTAGCCTAGAGAAGAGAAGATTAAGGGGAGACATGATTGCAGTCTTCCACTCCCTGAAGGGCCGTCCCAGAGAGGATGGCAAAGACTTGTTCTCTCTTGCCCTTGAAGGCAAGACTAGAACTAATGGGCTCAAGTTACAAGAAAGCAGATTTTGGTTAAACATTAGGAAGAACTTCCTACCGGTCAGAGCTGTATGACAGCGGGACAGACTGCGGAGGGCGGGGGTGGGCTCCCCTTCGCTGGAGGTTTTCAAACAGAGCTCAGACGGCCGTCTGTCGGGGATGCTGTAGCTGTGGATTTCCTGCAGGGGGTTGGACTATAGATGCCCTCGAAGGTCCCTTCCAGCTCTATGGTTCTTGTTGCACGTTCCTTAATCTGTGTTTGCCTTCTGCTGTAGCAAAGGTGTTTTCACAACCACTGGCTCCTCTGTAGTTCAGTGGCGTCTTTCTCCCCCTCCTGCGTGACTGTGGTGTTTTCCACAAGGTAGAGGGTGTGTAGGAACGGCCTTGTGCGATCCCTGCATGCGCTGTTGTGGAAGTAGCAAGGAGTGGAGGGGGAAGTCTCTGCTCCAGCTTTTCTAGTCACACAGCTCTATGGTCACTTGGAGGTGGGAAATGATGTCAGGAGTCGAAGCATGCTGCCGGGTGATCCGGTGACACAATGACCGGGGTGCTAGGTAGGTCAGATCTGTTTGTGTCGGCCGGCGGAGACCAAGAGCTCACTGGGGAGTAGAGACGTGTCCCTGCTCCCCGCAAAGGACCTGACCTAGATGCTTAGTTGCTGGAGCAAGGCGAGCTGGGGAGACCCCAGACCGGAAAAGTGACCGGGGGATTCTGCAAACGCTGCTCTTGGCTAGAGGTAGCCATTCCTGCAGCGCTGCAGTAACGGTTGACAATACTGGGTTTGTTCTAACCCCTCTTGATTGACGTCATCTCAGAGATAAGGCTTCTCTTTCTCTAGCGTTTAATCATTGAAAGTGAATGCCAGGTTTTGTTTTGCTACATGGAACTGTTCTTCAAACCCAAAGTCTTAATTTCTTCTGGAGGCTTAGCAGGGCCACTGAGTGTTAATAGATGGAGCTCTTGGAGCAAGAGAGCTGCAGACTCCCCCCCCCCACCCCCATTGCTGGGGCACACCCTTCCTGTTTTCCCACCCCTGTGCCAACTCTAGCAGGACTCCAATCTCTTCAAGTTCAGACATTTTAGAACCCATTCCCCATGTTGTGTCTCTAATGGGGGGCACAGTGAGGGGGTCTGGCAAGTGTCTGAAGTTTCAGGGTCCAGAACTGCAAGGCTTTCCTGTTGGTAATAGCCTGCCCATAGGTGCTTGTAGATTGCTCTGGCCTCCGATTACTCGTTCCCCCTTCTCTTGGATAAACTCCAAAGACTGAGCTGCTTAGCTCCCTCCCTTTGAAGGGACATTGAGTCATTTTTGTAGCTCTACTTTAGACCCGTTGTGATTTTTAGCCCCACCCCCCAGTTAGTCTCTGTTCCAGCAGTGGCTTGCTAATGCCATGTACAGCGGGAATAACCCCATGCTACTCCCACTTAATATTCCTCGCTACTACCACAAGGATTGCATTAGCCCTTTTTGCTGCAGCAGGGGTTCCCAAACTGTGGGTCAGGATTCCAAATGGGGTTGTAGTATTTGTTGCTGGTCTGCATGCTTTGCATTGGATTTGTCTCCATCCAGAGTTGCAGGTCTGAAAAGGGGGTCACAACAGGCAAAAAATTTAGGAACAACTGGGCTACAGCATTCCTCTGGGAGTACCTCTTCAGTCATCTTTTTACTCGTGACAGCTTTCCAGTATACAGCTCCCCAGTCTACAAGGCATGCCCTGTACCTCACTTTCCTCATCCTTAAAAAACAGGGCTGGTAATCCCTCCCTTTACAGGTCTTTTTTTGAAATGGTTCTGAGACCCTCCCATGAAGGACAAAGTGGTGTTAAGCTCGGTGGTTGTGAGGGAGGGCGGGAGGACTGCCCTCTCCCAACTTTGCCAAGCTCGTCAAAACCTCCCCTTGACCTCCTTCCATTCCTTGCCCCCCTCCCCATAATTTTAAGTTCTGGCACCACGCATGATAGCTCTCCTGGAAGGCTGCAGTGAAGAGGGAGCAAGCACCAGTTTAGTCTCTGATTTCAGTGGAACTCCATAAAGTTGGACTTTCAAAGCTAAGTTTCTCTGTTGGCTGCGGTTCCAGTATTAATAAATGGAGTTATATAAATCGAGATTTTTAAAAACCAAAGTAAGCTTCCATCTAATCCCGTCCCACTGGCTGCCTTGATTATAATATGAATGTGCTGCCTGATATTGCAGCTGCCTCAACTGTAATGGTATTACAGCAGTGTTTCAGACATTGTTGAAGATAACTGGGCCTCCTGGAAGGAAATTAAGAGAACTTGCAATTTTAATGCCACTAGCAAAAGAGTAAAATCCTCTTTCAAAACTGCTTCTCCCAAAGAGTAAGAAGGAAAGCAGCATTTGATGTGCAGTGTTTTGATGCTGTTGATAGTTGGCATGAGAACCGGCTGCCTTGGGAGGGTGAGTGCCCGTTGCAAAATCTAGTGCAGTCTTCCTAGGGGTGCCAGCAAGGAGAGACCCTTTTGAGGGACACGGGGGCCAGGCCCAGCGTGCGTGCAGCTGCGTATGTGCACAGTTGCATGGTTTGTGCGCTTGCCAGGGTGTGCACATTGCGTGTACTCTGCGTGGCCGTCCGCGGGACTTGGGATAGGCCCCAATGAGAACAAAAAGGATGCCCTTTGTCATTAGAAGCTGAAAAGTTCTGAACAGTTCAGAGACAAGTGGAAGGATGGTGCCACGGAGCACTAGAAGGATGAGCGGAAGGATGGTCCCACGGAGCGCTAGAAGGATGAGCGGAAGGATGGTCCCACGGAGCGCTAGAAGGATGAGCGGAAGGATGGTCCCGTCTAGGGCACTAGAAGGATGAGCGGAAGGATGGTGCCGTCTAGGGCACTAGAAGGATGGTGCCGTCTAGGGCACTAGAAGGATGGTGCCGTCTAGGGCACTAGACTGGAACTCAGATTTTTAGGGAGTAACCAATATGGCCCATCTCTAGCCTCACCACCTGGGCGATCCAGGTCACAGAAATTCAGCCAACAATTCTTGCATCAAGGCCAGAGCTTCCAGCTGAGATGAGCCTATCTTTGCAGACAGGCAGTTCTTTTCTAACACTGGCACCTGAAGAACTAGACAGACTGTTCCTTGGTAATTATGTACCCTGGTCCTGATCCACAAAGTATTTGCTCTAGAGTAAGTGGGTTTTAATTCCATTCTAGATTCACCTCTGCCTCTAGTCCATGTTCTAGTCATCTCTCACCTTGATTATTGCCGCCTCCTCCTTACTGATCTTCCTACTCTCACCTTGACTCTTTCATTTCTGTACAATACACTTCCCCCAGCACTTTAACCATGCTCAGGCCTTCTCTTCTCCCTCTCCCACTCCACAGCCAGCACAGATTCCTTGTCTTCACCTGGAAGGCTCTTCATGACATTTCTCCTTCGCTTTCCACCCTCACTTTCCACTGCATTCCCTCCCAGGAACTTCACTTCTCAAATAGATCCTAATCTAATTCCTGTACATTAATGTGTGAAATAAACATAACAAGAGAAGAAGAGACGCATCCGTTTCCATCGGTGTCCTGTACCCTTAATCAGCAATTCCCCCCTCTGCCATCACCCTCACCTGCTCCGTAAATTGTCTTTGTCTCCTCTCCCATGCTGCTCTCTCTACCTGGAACTCCCCTCCCTGAGCACATACGCTGTACTCCCTCCTGACCTTCAAATCCTTCTTAAAAACCTCTCTCTTCCATCAGGTTTTCCTTAGCCCCTCTCCCCTATAGAATGAGCCCTGATGCTGCTTATACCGTCTTATCCTTCAGGGTCCCCTCCTCCCCGTGTAACTAAGCTTGCAATTGCAACTTCTCAACTTCATGACACGAACGTCCCCTCCGCTGTGTCTCCCTTCCCATGTCCATCCTATATTGTAAGCGTCTCAGGGGCAGGGACCTTTCTCTACACACGATTGTGGAGCTCCAGACACATTGCTGATGCTATCTAAATAATAGTAGTAAAATGGAAGGACTTCCTTTCAAGAGCTTTGTTTTGTAAATTCGGTCTGTCTTCAGTTCCAGTTGTGTGTTGTGCTTTTGGTTCTCCTTCGTGCCAGTTTAGCCACGCGTGTTTAAGCCAGCACAAAACTGCATGTATGTATACCATACTAGAGAGAGCGTGGGAGTCCCTTGCCCTGAACTGTTGATAGAGAAGCCAGTAAAATGTACAGAATTGCTTGCTTTGCTGCTTGCATCAAGGAATGTTATGTTGCATAATCCTTTTTTTAAAATTGGATTTTCTTCTCATCTCACCTGTGAGAAGGCAAGCATTTAGTCAACTGCATTTCATAGCAGCTACAAGTACATCTGAAACCCAGGCTTGCAAATCAGTTGGAAGAAATCTCGAGGGTCATCTAGAGTGTGAACCTCCTGCCTAGGCACATGATCTGGGTTCAGGGATCTCTTTGGTACAATAACGGGAAATCGGAACAGAGCGCTGGTTACCAGTGGCATCTCAACATGAACATGGGCCTGGATGGTGCAGGAATGAGCTGTTTTCCTCCTTTAAGGATGAGAGGGCATTTGCTTCCAGCACATGAGCAGGAACTGGGGGTCTTCTTCATAACGGATTCTCTCTCTGTAGGAAAGTGAACTGTTGAACGTACCATGCATGGTTGATTTTCTGCAATTGTTGGTTAAGGATATGGGAGGCTAATGGAAATGAGAGCGTCCCTCCTTCTGTTGCCCCCTGGTGTATAGCAGTTAGATTGGGCTCTATTTGCAAAGTTCCACCTCTCTACAGGATTTTACATGTGGTGTGAGCACACGTATCAAACGTGCTCCAGTACCATGGGGATAAGCATGATGTATAAGTTCGGAGGGATAGCTTGATCTTCTCTTTTGAGATGCTGAAAATGCCCTTCAGAGCCAACTCCCTGCAATGTGTCTCTTGCCGAACATCTTATGCGAAGCATGAAATCCAAGAGTCTAATTTTACGTACTGTAGGTAAACAAACATTAAACTGGGACTCGTGATCCTCTTCTCATATGTCTGAAATTAAAGCAACGACTCCTTAGCTCTTCAGCTCTTCATTACTAAGCTCCGGGATACAAGTTTCATGCCAGGAGCTGTTGCATTCTAGGGGGTGCGCAGATACAAGCTTAGATGTCCTGCAGAGCTGGATCCCAGGAGGGAAACGGCTGCTTCTTGATAGCTGCAACTGCTCGCTATGTTGGACGTTTTCCTGTGGGGGAGGTTTGGGCTCTGCCTGCGTTAGGGCCAGGAACTGTGGCAGCTCCGTTTCCTGAAAGCGACCATTGATGCGGTTCCTCTGACTCACGGATCTGTCTTTAACATCTCTAGGCACCTGTATTTCCAATCAACTCCCAAGTGGCCCTGCAGTGCAGCAGCATGACTCATGTAGCCGATTCTATCATGCTCGAGCACCTGTACTCTGAGAACTTCCAGCCGTCCGTACACTGCAGTCTTCTGACTTGCATTTTATCCCTCTGGGCAGGCTCCTTTGCGAGCACGCTCGCTGCATTTCTTCTGGCTTTGGAATTGGATACAACCGGCCCCACTCGCCCTAGCAAATGCTGAATTGCAGCAGGTGTCTGCCTAGGGGGAATCGGATATTTGAGTGGCTGTTCGTGCCTTAAATGGGCTAGAGAAAATGAGGGAAAGGAGCCCAACCAGATGAGAGAGAGTCTGAAAATGTCCAAGAGGCAGAGCTTGATTTTGATGACTGGGACAGCTTGGGTGCTAGTAAGCGAGGGTAAATGTCTCCTGAAGATGGGTGTAACCACTTTGGGAACGTAAGCGAGCGGGCAGGTGCTAGACTCAACGCTTGGACGTTTCACCTTCTCCGAAAGATTTCTTTCTAAGCTCATTTGATGGCCCTAGAGATCTATGGCTGAATGTTGATTTTTGCTTGGGCCCTGATCCGGTTAATCCATAAAGCACGTGTTGCCTTTAATCATATGGGTTGTCCTTATTGGATCATGTTTTTTTTATGCCAAGGGGATCATTATCTTACAATTCCTTGTCTAGCCATTCTCCACTGTTGCATCAAGCCCCAGCCTGAGCATTTTCTGGAGGCAATGTAAGACCTCTCTGTTTGGCCAGGGGGGCAGGGAGGGGCCATGTGCACTGGGAATTCCATATTTTTATAAACATTTGAGGCTTTGGGGAAAGGTAGGCTTAAACATTCATAAATACATAAATAAATAAATGGCTGTCCTGTATGAGGAGAGGCTTGGTAGGTTGGGGCTCTTCAGCTTGGAGAAGAGACGACTGAGAGGAGATAGGATAGAGGTCTATAAAATCATGAGTGGGGTGGAACTAATAAACAAGGAGCAGTTATTTACCCTCTCAGCTAGTACTAGAACTAGGGGACGCTCCATGAAACTCAGGGGTGGCAAGTTTAAAACAAATAAAAGAAAATATTTTTNTTTCACTCAGCATATAATTGGGGTTGTGGAATCTCCTGCCAGAGGCTGTGGTAAGGGCCAGTACTAGAGCTGAGTTTAAAAGAGGTTTGGACAAGTTTCTGGAAGATCGGTCCATTAGCAGCTATTAGCCAGAAAAGATCAGGGAACATGACAGGAGCTGGGGGAAAACAACAGGGAATGGATCCCCCATTGTGATCTGTTGGGTGCTTCTCCCAAGTCACCATGATTGGCCATTGTCGGAGACAGGATGCTGGGCTAGATGGACCATTGGTCTGATCCAGTATGACGCTGCTCATGTTCTTATGTCTTTTTTTTTTAAAAGACGAGAAGAGAGTTCTGTCTCCCGAACCTGTTCATCCCTCACTCTGCCTTTCTGCCGAAGTGATCATCAAGAAATCCAGTTGTGGAGATGGGGTTTTGGGCGGGGGTAGGGTTTGATATGGACACGTGTCCAGTGGGGAGCTATATCTAAACCCACACAACTCATTTCACATGTCCTCCAAACAGACATTGTGTGGTAAATGCTGTCCGCTGCCTTGCCGGCAATCTTGGCAAGGTTTGACCTCTGTAAGCTCTGTGTCCCTTCAACAAGCTCTGAATTTCTTTCAGCTCTTGGTTTTACGCTCGTTACAGTTTTAAGGTGTTTATTTATTCCCCCCCCCCTTAAATCATGAGTGATCTAAGACTGACATTCAAAGGAAAACAAAAAACCCAAACCCATCCCTTGTTACTGAATGAGATCTATAACCAGGGAGCATCCTTTGAACAGCAGAAGTAAATATTCCAACAGAACGCAAACCGACCCCCAAGCGCTTCACTTGGTGTAAATTCCTTTTCCCCTTCCCTTACAACAGTCGTGTTTATTTCGATAGGAATCTCTTTAGAGAATATTTGTTCTCTCGCTTCATCCGTCTCTTTCGGCGCAAAGTGTGTGGTGTGATCCTGGCCTCCTTGGCCTTTGCTAGAATCCAAATAATGATTGAACCCCAACGCCTACAAGGAATAAACAGGCCCTGCACACGCCAGGGCAGCCCCCGATGTCCCTCTGACCAGCGTGCGTTAAACAGGAGGGTGCCGCAAGGACGTCGGCACTCGGGGGAGAAAACCCAGCCGCTCAGGCCGATCTGCTTTTCCAAACTCTGTGCTCCCAGCTGAGTGGGGTGATGGGAAGGAGGGAAATGTTCTTCGAGGCAGCTTGCTTCAAGCTACGCTTGCCTTGTTCTGATCCGTCAGGATTTCATATTGCGATGGGGACCGTGCAGTGGTGTTTCTGTGTCCGTAACACCAAAGTGCCCCAGCGTTTTCTCAAGGGGATTGGTTGCCTCTTATTACTTTCATTATGGTTGTTACTTTGAATTATTTAATATTTTGTATAATGTCACCAATGTGCCGTGCACTGAACCGTCATCAATGATAGACAGCTCCCTACAATCTAGGATAGACATGGAAGGGAGAGGAGGGGGAGGGGAACCTGGAGAGAGACAGGGATACATTCAGGAAATTGAGAAGTCACGGATGCCTGTGCTTAGCGTAACTTACAGGGAAGTGGGGAACTCTGAAGGCCAGGACAGTAGAAGGAAAGAGGATGCTTAACAAGATGATGAACTGGTGGTGGTATTTATTATTATTATTATTTTATTATTCCTTTTTTTATATAGAACAAGCAATGTACAGGTCCCTGCCCCAAGGGGCTTACAATCTAAGAAAGACAAGGGAAAGGGGAACGTAAGGAGAATCAGGGACACGGTCATGAAGCTGAGAAGTTGCAGGGGTACGTGCTTAACTGAGTGGCAGGGAAGACGAGGACTCAGAGAGAGGGAAGAGGAGGCAGCTATGGAAGAGTCTCTTGTCACGGGCCTGCCTAACGCTTTGGGTGTTTTTCCTCCTCCCAAACAGAGTTCTGCCGAATCGACGAGCCCTTGTGTCGCAACGAAGATGAGCAGCTCAGCTTCGAAGCCGTCCGCAACATCCACAAGCAAATGGACGACGATGCCAACGGCAACGTGGACGTGGAGGAGAGCGATGAGGTTAGTGCGCCGGGACTCCTTGCCCTTTCTCTTCCACTGGGCGACTCCCTTTTTGAGTAACATGATGGGGCATGATGGGTGCCGCAGAGAGCGAGCCTGTGGGTTTCTCCAAGGCAGATCTATGTCCTGCTGCGGCAGTGGGCGAGACCCACCAAGCATTTTAAACAAACACGGGACTTGTCCCATAAAAACCGGGGAGTAGCAGCAATTGGGGGTGGGGAAGATCTGTCTTAGCAACAGTGGGGAGCTGGCATGAGGTTCCTGGAATCAGCAGGGGGCGGGGGGCCTGGAGGGAAGCCACATCCCTTCTGTCCCCCTATCCTGCCCTGGCCCTTGACAGTACAAGCCGCCAGAACAAACAGCAGGAGGGGACATGGCAGAGGACACGACATAGCTATTCCGGGGTGCCCTGAGGACCCTCGTCTAAGACCCTGTCTGGATGCACCAGGGCGCCCCAATCTCCTGGCTAAAACCACTCTCCTACAGGCCCAGAATGCAACATCCCCTCCTGATCCAAGTAGCCAAGGGGGATGCAGTTGATGTAAATATCTCTCAACTTTGGGGAGGCATTTGACACGGTTGTACGTGCCTACTTCATGCACAGTCTGGGGCAATATAGGAACTGCTGTTTGAGGGGGTACCCAATTGATTGAAAACTCATCCCCAGAGAATAGTTCTGAATGGTTGGGCGGCGATCACAAGTGAGGTTCTGCAGACAGATGCTTGCTCCGAGTCTAGCTATGCTCGGTCGTTTCCTCAGTGAGTTGGATGAGGGGGTTGGACATGAACGTTTCTCACCTTTGCGGTTGAAACCAAGTTGGGAGTGATTGCAAATATTTTGGACAGTAGATTTAGAAAATGATCTCGATATTGTTAGAGATCTGGCATTGCACGTAGGGATGGAAAACGAAAGGCCCAAATTTGCAAATGCACGACGATTGGCTAGGCAGAAGCACAGCTGATTATAGTGGATCCCCAATGAAAGAGTTGGTCAACGGACGTGGGTTGGTTGGGAGATGGTAGCCTCTGTCTGTCAGGTGGTGGGAGCCAATACCACAGAATGGATCATTAGGGCCCGTTGTGCGTTTCTGTGAAGCGTCCGGCGATGGGATTCACCGACCATGTCCTTTTCTTGTGCGCCGCCGGAGTCATGCTCTTGCCAGACCGGCAGAGGCTATTTTGAACTCCATGAACAGAAGCGTTGTATCCACGTTAATGTGGGAAATAATGGTTCCACTCTGCTCGGCACCGGTCAGGCCTTGGCTAGAGTACGGAATTGGAGAAATTTAGCGCTGGGAGCGAGGTGTCTTAAAAGGCCGTCTTGTCCAACCCCCTGCCGGCTGTGCCTCGCCCAGGGGTGCGGAATCTTTTCTGTCTTGGCGGCCACATTGAATATTAGTATGAGCTCCAGGGGCCACATGGAGGTTGGGGGCAGGGGTGCTTAGTGGGTTTATTCAACCAACGGATCTGTGCTGCGGATCTGTCCCCTACCCTTGTGTGCATGCCCTCCTCTCTGCTTCAGTATCATGAGCTCAGTGTTTCACTGCTTGGGGGTAGAGAATGGATCCAGGCACTGGAAAGGGGCCACTTAAAAGCTTGTCGAGGGCTGCATTTGGCCCCCGGGCCTGAGGTTTCCCCACCCCTGCTCTAGATCATCCCCAAGAGCTGTGGCGTTTGGAGACTCCCTGACCTCTTGCCTCCAGCTTTGGGCTCCACGCTTTGAGAAAGATGTTGATTCCCTGGAGAGGGTTCAGAGGAGCGAATTGAGGGTGATGAAAGGTTTGGGAGGTTGAAGGAGCTGGACATGTTTAATCTACAGCACAGAAGGCTAACTGGGGAGATAACCGTTTTCATACCGTAAAAGACCGCTTGAGGCAGGGTAAGAACCAGCGGTTCTCTCTGCCCTGGGGGAGGGCAAGAGCAAATGGACTTGCGCCGAAGGAGAAAGGATTCAGGTTGAATATCGGGAAGAAGTTTCTAACTAGAAGGGTAGTTGGACAGTGGGGAAAATTGCTAAGTGAAGTCGATGAGAGTCTAACATTGAACATTTTAAAAACAGGCTGGATAAATACTGATCAAGGATGGTGGAAGTTATTGGTTCTTGAACTGGAGGGGCATGTTAGGTGTTCTTGGGGGAGCAGGGAGATGTGAGAGAGAGCACAGCTGGAAAACCCCTCCCTCCACGCTCTGCATTAGAGGGCGTCTCCAATGGAATGAGGGTGGATGGGTCTGTGGGTGTCCATCTCAATAGAGCGAGTCGCCAGTGTGGTTCTCCCTGGTTTATTTGAAAACAGGTTCAAAGTGTTTGAGAATTTCCATCAGCCATCCCCTGTCTGCTGATTGGAGTTCTTTGGGCAGGGAGAGATCTCCCAGTCCCCCTTCCCCCGCTATAAACATCCATCATGTCTATGAACCACTTCTCTCCCTCCCCCACCTCCTCAGAGGCCGTGATGCGGAGGATCAGATCATCTCGGTCATGATAGGGTTTTAACATGTTTACATGGAAGGTTTTCGTTCTCCTTCCCTGTTTCCCCATGGCAACGGTATACGATACCTCATCCAATTTTCCCCTTACAACGTGAGGTCCCTCCCAAGCTGCACGTAGCTTGTCTGTTTTCAGGGGTAGGAAAACCATCCCCCGGTCACCTGGGTTAAAAGTGCGCGAGCGTGCTCCCTTATCATACCAGGTGGCCTGCTTCTCTTGTGCCTGGGCTAGATTCTCCCTCACTTGGTCCATCATGGTGACCAGTTTGTCTCGGAAGCCTCGCACATATTCTACTACCGAGGTCCTATTAGTGGGGATTTTCCCAGCTCACTCCTCCTTCACTAAGTCCAGGGGTCCCCGCACTCGTCTCCCAAACATTAATTCGAATGTGGAGAAACCAGTAGATTCCTGGGGCACCTCCCTATAAGCAAAGAGTAAGTGGGGCAGTTTTTCGTCCCAGTCATTGGGGTGCGTGTCCACGTAGGCCCTGAGCATCCCTTTCAGAGTCCATTGAACCCCGTCGACTGCCTCTCTGATATCTCCGCCTGGATGTCCCGACGTCAACTCAAGCTAAATATGGCCAAGACCGAACTAATTTTTCCTCCCACCCCTTCCTCTCCCTCTAACCTGACCATCTGCATCGATGGGGTCACCGTCCGTCCTGTTCTCCAAGCCCGCAGCTTGGGCTTCATCTTCGACACGCACCTCTCCTTTAAACCTTACATTGACTCTGTGGCCAAATCCTGCCGATTCGCTCTCCACAACATTGCTCGTATCCGCCCCTTTCTTTCTATCTCCTCGGCCAAAACCCTTGTCCATGCCATGGTTATCTCTCGCCTCGACTACTGCAACCTCCTCCTTGCTGGCCTCCCTCGCTCTCACCTGTCCCCCCTTATCGCAATCCAAAACTCCGCCGCCAAGGTCATTCACTCTGCCCGTCGCTTCGACCATGTGCAGCCTCTCCTCCTCTCCCTTCACTGGCTCCCCCTTCC
>QEPC01009851.1:549907-571542 GCA_003113815.1 Sphenodon punctatus | reverse complement strand
TCCTCTCCCTGCCTGTCTGTGGGCAGATCCCCCTCTTCTGAGCTAGTCTGGGTCTCACCCTTTCCCTGATTGCAATCCCCCAGGGAATTGTCTAACCTTCCCAGTTCCTTAGCTTGCTGGCGAGTGATAACCTTGGAGATGCGGAGAGGCTCTTCCCCTCCCCCAGGCAATTCAGAAGCCTCGCTTGGGAGATAAGAGCTTCCTCCCTCCCCTCCAGGCATTTCTAATTCTTGTTCTGGAGAATAAGAGCCCCCTCTCTCTGGCTCTTCAGGAGTTGGGGAAATATTTTCCTCAGGGCATTCTGGGGTAAGTGAGCTTCCATCCCCTGAGTGCTTGGGCTGGGAGTTCACCCTAACGATCTTACACGCCCCCAACACATCCTGCCCCACCAGTAGGGGAACAGATGCATCTTCCTCCACCCCCACCTCTGCTATCACCTCCTCCCCCTGCCATTCTATGGGCAGTCTAGCAACGGGGAGCTGTTCAGCCTTCCCGTGCCTCCCCCACCCCTTGCCCTGCAGCTTCTTGCCAGGGATGAGGTCAGAGGGAGAAACCAAATTAGCATTGATAATGGTCACTCTGGCCCCCGAGTCCAGCTCTCCCATAACTGTTCTGCCCTTAACCCTCACTGGTTCCTTGAAGCAGCCTGTCAGCTCAGCGGCATTAGTTATTTTATAGCCAGTTAGGTTCTCGGGGACCTCCTCGTCCCCTTGGGCTAGTGTTACCCTCCGCACCAGCTCCGGGCTAGAGGTCCCTTCCCCACCCCCCGCCATCACTCTGCGGACAGGTTCGGGTTTAGGGCTTGCTAGTTTAGGGCAGGCATGACGTAAGTGCCCCGGTTCATGGCATTCGTAACAAGCCCGTTCCTTTGGGAAAGGGGGAGTGTGTGACTTGGGGTTCGCAGGCCCCTTGCACTCCGCAGGCCCCTGGGATCCCCCCTCCCGCTTGGGGTTTACTTCCCCTCTGTTCCCTTCTTTTTGGAAACGCAGGTAGGATCTTTCTTAGCCCCATCCCTATTCAGCAACAGCCCATCAGCCATGTCAGTCGCTTCACTGACGGTTTTAGGGTCTTTGTCTTTATTATTATTATAATAAACATTTCTATAGCGCCAGTCATGTACTTGGCGCTGTACAGAACATAGAATTAGACACGGTCCCTGCCTGTGGCTTACAATCTAAAAGACAAGGGGGGGGGGGGAGACAGGGGAGAAGACAAACAAACATTCAGGCGGATGCCAAGTCTCAGGTGCGTGTGCTTGGCGTAATCTCCTGGGGACAGCGGAAGTAGAACTGATCCAGCCCCATAAGATCCCGCTTCTGCTCCCTCTCACGCTTCTCCTGGGCTTCTCGCTGCTCCTTCTCATGCTGGCGCTGCGCTTCCTGGGCCTCCTGCTGCTCCCTCTCACGCCTCTCCTGGGCCTCCAGCATCCGTTCTTCATGCTGGCGCTGGGCTGCCTTGTCTGCTCTCTCGCTTCTTGTCCACAAGCTCCTTCTCTCTCAGGCGGATCTGCTCCGGGATCAGGTCCAGCTGTTCAGGGGTCCCTCCAGGAGTCCTGAGGAGAAAGGTTGCTCCAGCACCTGCCTCTAGATCGTCATTCTGACCCACCCCAGGCATTTCAAAGTCTCTTATTTGCTGCCTTAGCTGCTCGTGGGTCAGCCCTTCTGCTGGGAGATTCCTCCTCTGGGCCTCTCTTACGAGGTCAGCTTTGGCGAGTCCATTGAGCCCCTTGGGCAATCCCAGCAGGGTACTTCCCTTGTTCCAGAACTCATGCACTTCCTTGCCCCTGCACTGCTTAGCTAAGCCCTGTCCAGTTGACCCGGACCAGATTTATTCAGATCTGTTTTGCTCAAAGTTCAAAAATCAAAATCCTCTTAAAGAAAAAGCAGCTTGTTAAAAGCAACAAAAAAAACCCCTAGCTTGCCAGGGAGTCTCCTCACCCCCTCTCAGCAAATCACCAGAACCATGGGTGAAAGAGTGAATCTGACTGGCTCAGAAGGGGTGTCTGGAGGGGATTTGCCCACAGACAGGCAGGCAGAGGTTTGCATTGGGTGTAAAAAGTGAAGGGGAGTATGTACTCCTCTCCCCACTCCTGCATAACTTCGGCTTAGAGCTCTTGATGCGCGGATGGTTTTCGGAGGAAGCGGTTTTAAGGCGTAACTACTTTGCAGTAGCTATTGGTCCGAACCCACCTGAAGCTGCGTGTACACACAACACACGGGGACGCAGATCAAAACTGCACCTGTGCTGCTGCCCCTCAGGGGTCCCCACTAGCAAACCCTGACACCCTGGTGTGTGTGTATGCATGCTGGGGGTGGGAAGCTCTGCACGCTACACGGGTGCCCGAAGCCTGCTGCCCTTGTGCTCTTCCCACCGCAAATTCCTAGATTGTGTGAACAAGCCATAAATCTCTTGCCCGAGTTCACGTTGCAGGTTGGTGCGCGTCAGACAAGACTCCACACAAAAGTAGCCCATAGAATACATGCCTCAAAGAAAAGGCTCCTCCTCAGCCCCAAATGGGGAAGTGGCAATGCAGAGCCCACCCCTGCCCTTTCTCGGCACTCCCAGTCCTGCAGTGAGAGAAGCCAGCTTCTGGCTGCAGTTCCCCGCCCCTGTCTGGTTAGCTGCCTGTCTCTCTGTGCGATCCCTTTCCCCGAGATCTAACCCTGGCTCCGCCACTGACTCGGGGGGGTGGTGCCTGACCCCGGTCAGTTTGCACGTCTAGCTCGGAGTCTTCATTTGTTCTCTCTGGGTAATATCGGTGTCCTTGGGTCGAGGGTTAATGACTCCCTCTCTGAACCTGTGGTGTAGCACTGCAGATGCTAATTGCTGCTATTAACCTACTCCTTACTCTGAGTAGCCAGAGGGCAGGACCTGGCTTTTCCTGGTGGTTTGTAGCATGTTCCCAGCTGACACTCTTAAAACTTTCCTGCTGGCTGGCTTGGCCCTGAACGGCTTGGGTCCCAAGTATCTGACAGACCGCCTCTTACTTCATGTTCTGCCATGGCCTCTGAGGTCAGGCGAGAGCCGCGGCTTGCAGGGACCGACTGCCGGCCGTGTTTCTGCAGCGAGGGCATGCGGAGAGGCCTTCTCGGGGACTACTCCACAGTTATGGAGCTCCCTTCTCTTGGAGGTTCGCCGAACCTGAGCATGCTCCTCTTCTGGAGGCCATGTAAGGCCTGGTTCGGCTAGGCGTCTGGCAGACAGGGATAGCGTTGGGGTGCTGTGAGTTAGGGGATTTGATCTGTTTTTATTTCAGTTTATTGGGGTATTTTTAATATTGGGGTTTATCTTCTGTTTTTTTACTATATTCATGCATTGTGACCTGGTCTGTGGGATAGAAATGTAAATAACTAAATTACTTGGCTGAGAATAAAGAAGGCCTCCTTAATCCGTGTACAAGTGACGGGGACTGTGGTTCTCAGTGGGGTTCTGTTTTGCTGGGAATTGTGCAGTGTTGTCATAACAACAAGATCACTCGAAAAGCACTTGACAGGGGCGGCGGCATTTTTCTAATGCGCAGAGGGCAGCCTTCTACCGCCCTCCAACCCTTCATGAACAATTTACGGTTTGTTACTTCTGGGAAGTGGATGACACTTGATTTCTACTTGGGGGATGCGAGGGCTTTGGGGTTTGAGCCAGTTGAGGCGTTGAACCTTCCTAGGGATTTTCATCCGCAGCTTGGCCTACAGAAGATGAGGAACTGACCTCATCTTCTAGGCTCCTCTCTCTCTCATTGGGTCAGCAGTACGCCTGGTGCCAAATCCTCGGGATTACAGACAGGCGCCTGCCCCAAGGGGCTTACAGTGTAGACTGGTCAAGGGGAGGGGGCTATGAGGATGCATTCATGAAGCTGAGAAGTTGCTTAACCTAGTTACAGGGAGAGGAGGATGCAGCAAGATCAGGAGAAGCATAAAGGAGCAATCTCGGGGAATGAGGAGTTAGGAAAAGCCTGATGGAAAAGGTAGGTTTTCAGGAGAGCTTTGAAGGCTGGGGGGGATTTCTTCATCCAGCTCCCGGGCAGTCACAGCTCAAAAGGAATGTCTTTGCTGTCGCGTGCTTTGTCTGGATGAAAGAGGAGAACATCTGAAGCCAGCCGAGACCACAGATGTTCAGTTTGTAGCTCGATGGCGCATTCCTGTCTGCTGTGACAACTGCTGGCCTTGCGTCAAATCCCCCCTTGTGCACTTGGTGCCAAGGACAGTTGGATTCTCCGGCTCCCACACTTCTCTCTTGCAAGAGTCGCAGGTCCCCGGCTTTCCATGCCTGCTGAACAGCTGGAGGAGAAGGAAGTTTGCCCTTGCAACGCAGAGCCGTGTTGCTGTTTGTCGTGCTCCCCTGAAGCTGAAGCAAGGGTTTCCTTTGCCTGATGCAGACAGATGGAACGTGGAGGCGGCATGGCAGCCTCTCAAGCTTGGGATGAATTCTCTGCTGCACAAATCTGTACTATCTGCTGGGTATTGTGAGGCCTGGAAATGTGCTAGTTGGGGGGGCGGGGGGTGAAGGGACTTTTTCAGCATCTATTTTTTTATTTTTATTATTTAAATTTATTCCTCGTTCTTCCCCTAGGGCAGCTTGCAACACCCACAACATATATTAAAATCACCTTAACCTTCCCCCTTCAACCCCCCCAGCTTATCCCTGCCTACCAAACGCCCGACTAAACAGAAAGGTCTTCCCTTGCTTGTGGAAGATGAGCAGACTCGGGTTTAAGCCACCCTCCAAGGGAAGGGAGTTCTGTAATTGTGGAGGTGAAATGTGCTATGAAATAAGCCACTGTAGCAGATGATCCCGTTTCCGAATCTGAATATCTTTTATGGCTTCTCTTTCTGGGTGTCGCAGGGTCAGTCTGGGTGCCTGACGCTGGCCCTTTAAGAGAAGGTAGCCCTGGCCTGGAGGGCGTAGCCACTGAGGGGATGCAGGATGGCACCTTGAGGGGCCTCCGCTGAGCGCCGGAGAGAGCCGAGGCAGGAGCTAGGGTCAGTCATTTTTAAAATTTTGATTAACGTAGCCAAAGCCATTGTAGAAAAGGATGGACTTTGCCAACGAAAGCAAACATATACCACATATAATAATGCACAATAATGATGGTAACAATAAGGTCTCATTAAAAGTAAGAAACTTTTCCCTATCCTGCATAACGGTATGTGTCGTGACTGGAATTTTATCTGGCAAAAGACGACTCACTATCTCCGAGGTTGTTCTACCCGATAAACGGTCGAAGAATCCAACCAACCGTTTGACCCTTAATTTGTCATAAAGATGACAATGAATATGTCCAACAGATTCGGTCTCTATGTTGTCAGATGGACAGGTTCTCAGATGGTATGGGAGCCACTTAGATCTTCCCTCCGACACCTTTGAGGGCACTGCATTGAACCTGGCACGCATAAAAATGTAAGTTTTCCTAAATGAGCATTGTATTGACAAGTAATGGCCCATATCCAGAATCAAATCTTTGTAATGTGTCAGAAACGCACAGGAGGAAATAACAGTGTAGTTCTCCTGTCTACTAAGATAGGCATAGCTCAAGTGGTAAGAGCGCATGCTTTGCATGTATAAGGTCCCAGGTTCACTCCCCGGCATCTCCACTTCAGGATCCCTGGTAGCACGCTTGGGGGAGGCCTGTGCTGGGGACTCAGAGGGGTCTCAGGTAGCACGCCGGGATGGTCTCTGCCAGAGACCCTGGAAGAGCCGGATTGGACCCGGATTTGAAACCCCTGCTGCCGTGTCAGATTGTGACAATACTGGGCTAAGATGGACCGTTGGTCCGGCTCAGTTAGGCAGTTTAGTATTATTATAAGCATTTGTGTAGCGCCAGCCGTGTACCTGGCGCTTTACAGAACAGTAAGATAGACGCGGTCCCTGCCTACGGCTTACAATCGAATAAACACGGAGGGGGGAGACAAGGAGAGGGGACATAGGGAGAGACAAGGGATAAATAACATTCAAGCGGATGCGAAGTCTCAGGTGCACGTGCTTGGCTTGGTTGTGGTTAGGAGTCTGGGGAGGGCAGACAGTTCAGGTATTCGGGAAAGGCGGCAAGGAAGAGGTGGGTTTTGAAGAGGGATTTGAAGGTGCAGAGGGAGGGGGCGAGGCGGATGTGGGCAGGGAGGGAGTTCCAGGCGTGGGAGGCAGCAAGGGAGAAGGGACGAAGGCGCTTAGGGGAGCAGGGGAGACGAGGGAGAGCGAGGGAGGGGACAGTAGGAGCGGAGAGTGTGTAAGGAGATTAGGGCTGAGAGGTACGAGGGAGCCAGGTTGTGAAGGGTTTTGTAAGTGAACACCAGGAGTTTGTGAAGGATGCGTTGGGGAAGGGGGAGCCAGTGAAGTGAGGAGAGGAGAGGCTGCACGTGGCGACGGGCTGAGCAGATGACCCTAGCAGCGGAGTTTTGGATGGAGATAAGGGGGGACAGGTGAGAGCGAGGGAGGCCAGCTTTAGCGCTCCCAGTCCCTTGGGCAACAAGCCCAGGATTGAAAAGCCCAGTAAATGGATCTTAGACGTTACTGACTCGCTCCAGGCACTGACAAGTGGGTCATCCCACAAAAATGGATATAGGCCGGAGCCAGGGTTTTGAGGGAGATTGATACGTAGCCGTAAGCCAGTAGCCTGTTTCCAAGACTCACCGGTTTACTCATATAAATACTTACGCCTATTATTTCAGGCTTCCCTTAAGTGGAATCATCATTTTAATTTAGCTAGTGCCTGGACCAGTGGTTGCTTCTCGGCAATACAGCGGTTTTTCTGCAAGAAGGAAGGTGGATTTCTGACGCTGTCACTTAGGGTTTTAGACGCTAAGCCCAGAGTCCAGCTCTTGTCTGGTGCTGCCATCTGGACAATCCAGCGCCCTTAGGATTTAAACGTCCTTCAGGCAAAATAGCTGCGCTCATTGTTAAAGGTCCCCAGCAGCGTGCCCTCTGCGGCTATACGGCTGGAGTTGGGCCAGATTTCTTGGAATGATGAGTCTAGGGAGGGTTCTGCCTTTTAGCTGGCTGCAGGAGTGACTGCCTCTCCCCACCAGAGCCTGGGGGACTATGCTTAGCCAGGCAGAGCCTGAGGGAGAGGCATCCTGATCCCGTACATGGGACTGTAGTAAATAAAGGCGTTGCCAAGGATCCTGCGTGGGCCTGGATCCGGAGAAGACTTACTCCAGGACCCAGTGGCCTGTTACACTGGGGGTTACGGCGAAGGTGTGAGACGGCAGGTGGAATTTTGGCTACTCTGCTCAACCTTCTGGCTTTTCCAAGCGCCTATTATTATTATTAACAAACATTTATATAGCGCCAGCAGTGTACATGGCACTTTACAAAGTAATAAAATAGACACGGTCCCTGCCCCTAGGGCTTACAATCTGAGAGACAGGAGCTGGGGGAGAGACTTAGGAAGGGGAACAGAGGGAGAGACAAGGGGTCTAACATTCATGAAGATGCGAGGTCTCAAGTGCACGTACTTGGCTTGGTTACGATGAGAATGACAGCAGGCAGGTCCATGTTGCAAGGATAAGGGTAAACCGATCGTAGGTATAGGAATAGTGGCTCAGCAGGATAAAGAGTCAGACAGAGCAGAGCGAAAGAGGTGAGTTTTAAGGAGAGATTTGAAGGTATGAAGGGAGGGGGCAAGGCGGATGTGGACAGGGAGGGAGTTCCAGGCATGGGGGGCAGCAAGTGAGAAGGGACGAAGGCGCTTAGGGGAGCAGGGAAGGCGTGGAAGGGTGAGAGAAGGGACAGAGGAGGAGCGAAGTGCACGGGCTGGAGTATGGAGGGCGATAAGTGCAGAGAGGTAGGGGGGAGCAAGGTTGTGAAGAGCTTTATAGGTGAAGACTAGGAGCTTGTGCAGGATTCGTTCAGGAAGGGGAAGCCAGTGAAGCGAAGAGAGGAGGGGCTGCACATGGTCGAAGCGACTGGCGAGGTAGATGACCCTGGCAGCAGAGTTTTGGACAGAGATGAGGGGAGAAAGGTGAGACCGGGGAAGGCCAGTGAGAAGGAGGTTACAGTAATCGAGGCGAGAGATGACCAGAGCATGAACAAGAGTTTTGGCAGACGAGACAGAGAGAAAAGGGCGAATCTTAGCAATGTTATGGAGGGAGAAGCGACAGGATTTAGCAACAGAGTCAATGTAGGGTTTAAAAGAAAGGGCTGAGTCAAAGATGAAGCCTAGGCTACGGGCTTGGGGGACAGGCAGGATGGTGACTCCATCAATAGTTATTGACAGTGAGGAAGGAGAGGAAGGATGAGGGGGGAAGATAAGGAGTTCAGTTTTAGCCATGTTGAGTTTGAGTTGACGTTGAGACATCCAGGTAGAGATGTCAGAGAGACAGTTGATGAGACGAGCTTGAACAGAGGGAGAGAGAGAGGGAGTAGAGAGATAGAGTTGAGTGTCATCAGCATAGAGGTGGTATTGGAAGCCATGGGAGGCAATGAGTTTGCCTAAGGATGAGGTATAGATCGAGAAGAGGAGAGGGCCAAGAACAGAGCCTTGAGGAACACCAACTGAGAGGGGGAAGGAGGAGGAGGCGGAGTTGGAGAGAGACACATTAAAGGAGCGGTCAGAGAGGTAGGAGGAGAACCAGTTATGGACAGAGCCACAAAAGCCAAGGGAGTGAAGGGAATCCAGCAAGAGTGAGTGGTCAACAGTATCGAAGGCAGCAGAGAGATCAAGGAGGACAAGAATGGAATAGAGACGTTTAGATTTAGCCACCAGAAGATTTAGCCTATTCCAACCAACCTCAAATTTCTCCTGGGTTTTTGCCCCTCTCATGCTTGCCTTGTTTCTTGAGCAGACAAGAGCAGAACCAAGCGAAGGAGGGATGGATCCAGCAAAGGAAATCCGTGCACCCTTCTGGCTTAATTATGGGGGACTCCAGTTGAGGAACTGGGATGTTTATGTTGTGGCCTCCCTTTCGGTAGGGATGCAGATGAGCCCCCTAGTCGTAGCCCCGCGTCCGAGAAGTGGAACGCAGGTGCGCAGCTGACGTTGAGTCAAACAAAAGCAGAAATAAAGCTTTATTTTCTCACCTCCCTCAGCAGGAACCTACAACAGTTAAAAAGGTTCCAAAGCAAACACACACACCCCAGCCAGGCTCCCTCTCCCTTCACAGCTGCTCTCGCTGCAAAAGTGCCTCTGATCCCAGAGGTTCGGCTTGCATTGGTCCTCCGTTAGGAGGTGGCCCGATAGCCAAGGCATGGAAGCCGAAGCCTCTCTGCTACATTGAGTCTCCAGCCCAAGCAAGGAGAGGAGGGGACAGCAAAGGTAACCAGACTCCTACGGATAAAAAGGAAAAGAGGAAAGCTCCGTTACATCCTGCCAAACTCCTTTCCCTTGGGCTTAGCCAGGCCTCTCTTAAACGACCTCAAACTGTCCTTTTCAAAGCCTCGCCACCTCCCGTGTGGGGAGGCACTTTTCATGGAGTTTAAAGATGGCAGCAGCGACCCCAATTAAAAAAGAAAGTGCCCTGGATCTCGTTAGGGAAAACCTTCTAATTAGCAAACCTATTTCTGAGCTTCCTGTGGAGTAAGGTGGATCCAGCTCAGTTTAAGGACACTGGTATCTTAACTGAAGAAATTTCAAGCTGGGATTTTGTTTCCCATTAAAACTCGTAGTGCGAAGGCAGCAGCTCCCTTTGTGGCAGGTCTGCAGTCGCGAGAGAATGGCTGGAGCAAAGCCCCTCCCTCTGTTTTGCTACTGCTAGACCTCTCCGCTAGGCTGCATCTCTGCATTTGAGGGGAGCAGGGAGGGGTTAAAATGTAGAACCCTGGAACTATGCAAACATTGATATTCATTGGCTTCATAATTAGGCAGGGACACATGTTCACTGTTTCCCCCCCATTAATGGCAATTGAGGGAAGGGGAGATGCAGTGAACACAGGACCCTGTAATTAGGTATCTAAGAGGTTTGGACAAGTTTCTGGCAGATCGGTCCATTAGCAGCTATTAGCCAGACAGGATCAGGGAACATGACGGGAGCTGGGGGAAAACAACAGGGAATGGATCCCCCATTGTGACCTGTTGGGAGCTTCTCCCAAGCCCCCATGATTGGCCACTGTCGGAGACAGGATACTGGGCTAGATGGACCATTGGTCTGACCCAGTCTGGCACGTCTTATGTTCTTATCTATTTATTCATTCAAATTGTATACCCCGCCCTCCTCCTAAGGTTCAGGGCAGCATGCAACATATAAAACACTAATAAACCTATTTAAAATCACACACACACACACACACACACACACACACACAAACACCCCCATCTCTCTCCTCACCTGCCCCTGCCAGCTAAATAAAAAAGTCCTACATTGCTTCCGGCAGATGGACTTGGTTGAATCTCCAAGGGGGAGGGAGTTTATAATCGTGGGGCAGCCCCTGAGAATGCCCCTCTCTCCGTGCCCTTGTGGAAACTTGGGGGGCCAGATGGTACCTGCAAGAGGCGGCTCCTGGCTGAGCTCACAGGCTGCAACAGAACATGAGGGATGAGGTGGTTTTTCCGGTACTGGGACCCAAGGCGTTGAGGGATTTATTGGTCAGATCCAGCCCCTTGAATCGTGCCCAGAAAGCTATTGGCAGCCAGCGCCGACTCCTGAACCGATCCGTCTGTGCTCCAGCACCCCGTGGCTTCCCGACATTAGAAAAGCCAGTGTCTCGTCACTGTTTGGATAGCATGGAATGCCTTCGACTCTGAGCGCAGCCTGCCCGTTAATGATTGCGTTTGCAGACAGCCGACAAGGCGAATTCGATAAGAGAGGCTAAATTGACTCTTGTTAATATCAAAGCCTAAAGATTGCTGCGATTGTCGCAAGGCTCCCAGGCGTGTTGCGCAGTTGCCTGATTTATCTTCCTCGTGGTGACTAAGGGCAAAATGATGAAAGCGGGCCTATGTAGCATGTGATGGGAATGGGGAAATCAACGGGACCCAGGCGGCTGTGTCTCGAAATCACTTCTGAGAGAGTGGCTCTCGCTCCTGGTGAGACGGCTGCAACCCCTTTTCTCTGATTCGGATTTGACTGTCGTTGTCCATGCCTTAGTAACCGTGAGGCTAGACTCCTGCCATGCGCGCTACGCGGGGCTGCTCTGGATGACTCTCCAGAAGTGGCAGGTGGTGCAGAATGCCGCGGCCCGGCCCCTTTCTGGGGCGGGTCACCGGGAGCACGTTACATTAGTGCTCCCGAGTCTGCGCTGGCTGCCAGTAGCTTTCCAGGGAGCTGGCAAGGGGCTGGTTTTGACCTGTAAAGCCCTAAGCGGCTTGCACCCCAGGTATCGGAAAGACTGCCTCTTTCCTTATGCTTCGTCGCAGCAGCCTCTGAGGTCAGCCGGGAGCGCGCTTTTGCGGGTACCATCTACCTGTGACGTTTTCACAAGGCCCTGCAGAGAGTCATTCTCGGGGGCTGCCCCCCAATTGTGGAACTCCCTCTCCTTGGAGATCCGTCTAAACCCGAGCCCGCTCGTCTTCCAGAAGCGATATAAGACCTTTTTGTTTGGTGGGGCATTTGGCAGGCAGGGCTAGGATTAGGTGGAGGGGTTAGAGAGAAAGTTGGTGGAGGGGGCTAGGGGATTTTAATTTTTTAGTTGTTTTATATGTTTTGATATTTTGATAAGTTGTCCTAAGCCTAATTGGGAAGGGCAGGGTGAAAATTAGAATGAATAAATAAAATCCCTTCTGGAAAAGGGCTTCAGCCTCTAAATTATCTTAGTTGCTTTTGGCCAATTTTACCTTCCAGGCATTCATTTTTTTCAAAGCACATAAATCTTTTTGCAAACGCTACCGGTGTATGAGGGGCTGTAGGTCGTTGCTATGTCTGCATGGTTTATCTGGTCTGGCCAGCCGCATGTTGCTGGATGCTTTGAGTACCTGCATCTCTAGAGCCTGGACTACTTTGTTTAAAAACAATTCGTCTCTTCCATGCGTTGACTCTCTTGTGGCGTTTTTACATGTGACGAGATGAGAGTTGAACAAAGCCGGTTTGTTACCGATTGACGTCTGGCCGTGGTCTCTCCGGCTCTTTTTGGGGCACCACCTTGAAAGTGTCACTCGCTTTGCTGTTGGCTGGGTCGTCCTGGGTCAGACAGACGTTACATTTCCACTTTGGCGGATGTTAGGCGTATTGTAAGGCTTTGGCAAGCCGTGTTCTCGTCTGTTACAATGGGATGCGCACACACAGGGTGATAGCTACTTAGTGGCCAGAAGGACATTTTGAAAATGTTTCCGGGAATAAGACAGATACAGTATTGAAGTACAGTACAGGTAGGAATCAAACGGAATGGATAACGCATATCTACGTGTAGCGGGTTGGAATTCAGATCCTGTGTTAGCAACAATGAAATTGCTGAATTATTCTACCCTGTGTTCTCTGCATTGGCTGCCTGTTGAGAGGCGGATTCAATGTAAGATTACGCTGCTGGTTTTCAAGGCCCTGAATGCTCTAGGTCCTGGCTATATATTTGAGATCTGCTCCTGGAACCTCACCCTGGTGTTCATCTGTTGTCAGAAGCCACCTGCTGTGTGAGGATCCCGCCACGGAGCCGGAAGTCAGCGGGTGATCGGGCCTTTGCTGGCGGGCCACCTCTCGGTGTGAAACTCCCTCCCTCCAGAGGTCCAGCTCAGTCCTCCCTCCTCATCTTTTAAAAAGTGCCTGAAGACTTGTTTGTTCTCCATGTGCTTTTAGGATCATGCTTCTCCTCTTTACCTTCCCCCTTTTTAAACTGTTTTAAATGGATTTCTATTGGATATTGATTTTTATGTTGTGAGGCACTCTGAGTGCCGCTTGGTTTGGGGGCGCACTATAGATGTAAAATGATTCCTGTGTAACTAAGCTGAGCATGTGTCCCTACAAGCTCACGCCTTCATGAACGATCCGGGTCTCTCCCTCTGTTGCCCCCCACCCCTCGTCTCCCCTCCCTCGACTCGGTTAGGTTGTAAGCCCCCCCAAGGCAGGGACTCTCTCTATTTTCGACAGTTGCAAAGCAGCAGGTGCTGTATATAAATACTTATTATTATTCTTTAGAAATTACAATAATTAGACTAGGAGTTAAATTTCTGCTTAGCTAGAAGTGATCCCATTGCCTCCCGTGCACTACCATGCAATGCGACCTCGTTGCTTGTTATGACTTTTTTTAATGTAGATGCACCTGTAGATCCAGCCGTAGAAAAAGACTCCGCTAATTTGAGCTTCCATTGTTTAAACTAAGCTGTGTTTAACTCCTCCGAGTGCTTAGTTGGCCTGTAAGATGCTGTAGGGAATAACTGTATATGCTGCGCTGCCGTTTGACCTTCATGAGAGTCGCAAGTGGTTCAGAGCGCTTCCTTCTCCACACCCTGCCAGCCCAGCTCCGAGCTTTCGTTAGAGAAACTCAGAACCTTGCACAAGAGTGTCCTCTTCGGAGAGTCCTTGGAAGTCTGTTTTCATGACTCTCTGTTCAAGGGAAGCTGAAAGAGAGATCACTTTTCCTTTCCGTGCTCTTTGAGCTAAATATACAGACCAACAGCTGATCCCTCTGCTGTCCCTGTGGGAGTTGACAGCCGCTCTGAGCAGCACATTGTGACAAATCCAGATGACATTGCTGCACCCTCCTCCCCCAATGTAGGTCACCCCTTGGAGAGGAGGGAAATAGGAAAGTTTTGCAGCTTTGCTCTGTTCCCTTGTTTGGCAAAACCCTGGCTTTCCATAGTAACTTTGGAAGGGAACGGTGTCTCAGTGTCCATCCTGCGAAGCTTTTCTAAGTGTGCCGGATGGCGCCTAACCGAGCCCTGCCGAGAATAACTGAGTGGTGGGGCTAAGTCCCAAAGCCATCCCCGGATTGTCTTGATTCTTTTTCAGGCTTCGTAGCTTCAAAACACAGATCAGTCAGTGGTCTCGCAAAGAGAGAGAGAAAACATCAGGGCAAAAAGCTTGTGGGGTGCACATATTCATGGGCTTATTATTGTAAGCGCAGGCTAGACCAAGCCTGCATTTTGAAAACGGGGCAGTTTAAATTGCTGATAACGAGGGAATCTTCATTCCTTCTTGTGTGGCCAAGAGAGCGCTTAAGAGACCAGAGAATTGCTTTTCCAAATTGCTGCCATTCCCTGAACCATCATCTTTGCTTAGAGAGCCAGTGGAGCCTTGTGGATAAGGAATTGGATTTGGAGCTGAGAGACCCAGGTTCAAATCCTGCCTCTGCCATGAACTCACTGGGTGGCCTTGGGCAAGTCCCTTTCTTTCAGCCTCGGTCCTTCATCTGCAAAATGGGAATATTGCCCTGGCTCACCTGGGTGTTGTGAGGGGTGAACCAGATAAGGAGCGTCAATCACTTTGAACACTGAAAGTGCTAGAGAGATTATTATTAATAATATTAATTGACATAAAAGTCTCCTATTTGCTATATGTTCACTGCCTTCTTCCAGTTAAAACACCTTTAATTTCAGAGAGAGAGAGAGAGAGAGTCTGGTTTTTTTCCTCTTTAGGAAATTGCCTCCAAGGAAGGATTGCCAGCTTGCATTTCCGTAGACTGCCCTGCCATCCATTGCTAAAAGCAATTATCTTAGAGTCGGTTCAGCCAGTGCATCAAGAATTAGTCTGAGCTAAGAACACTTCCCCTCCCCACCTGTCACTCAGGAGAAAGATCTTGGCGTCCTTGTGGATATCGGCTCGGTGTGCGGCAGCCGTCAACAAACCAAACCGAATGCTAGGCATTATTGTGAAAGGAATAGAGAATAAAAGGGAAAGTATCCTAATGGAGCGGTATCAATTTTGGGTATAACCCCACCTTAAATGGCTGGAGTCGCCTCCCTCGGACTCCCCGGGTATCGCGGGTAGCAAGGATGAGGGTGGGCCTTGCCGCACCGCAGCTGTCGAAATCCCTCTCGAGAGACGTCCGCCGGGCCGCGGACCGCCCGTCTTTCCGTAGACCGTGTAAGGCCAGGCTTTGGCAAGGGAGACAGGTGATGGGCGGGGGGGTTGGTTTTGGCTTGGCCACAGTTGTTCTATAGATTTTATATTTTATTGTTTGTTTTGATATTGTAGATAGTATTTATTATGGTATGTTGCATTTGTATGTTTTAGTCCTGTTTGTATAACCGCCCCGAGTGGCTGCGGTAGGAGGGGGCGGCTAAAAAGTCGACAAAATAAATAAATAGCGTGGGCATTTCTGGCCACCCCATCTCAAGAAAGAGAGAACGGCATTGGACAAGGTTCCGACGGAAGGGCAACGAGGATGATGGGAGGGATGGGTCAATAGGCTCAGCAGGCCGGGACTGTTAGCTTGGAGAAGAGGCAATGAAGGGGGATATGATAGAAGTTCATCCAATCGTGAGTGGCCTTGGTGAAAGTAAGGAGGGAACTGTTGTTGTTTGCCCTTTCTCACAATAAGGGAACAAGGGGACACTGTCTGGAGTGAAATGGCGGCGGATTTAAAACAAACAAAAGGCCGTACTCTTTCACGCAGCAAACAACGCAGTTGTGGAACTCCTCCTCGCCAGAGGGGGCAGGAAAAGCCAGCACTGTAACTAGCTTCAAACAGAAATTGGATAAATGTATTTATTTATTTTGAGATATTTTATCCCGCACCCTCCTGCACAATAGCAGCTTGGGGCAGCGTACAGCAGCGTACAGCAATTGTTCCAATAAAACCAACAATAACACAATACCAGCTAAAATTTTAAACCATAAAATACTGAGAGTGGAAATCAAATCAAAATCCTCTCCTCCCCCCCCAAAAATAAATAAATAAATAAGAGGAAAGAGCTATAAACACCTGCTAGTTGGGGCTTAAACTCCTGGCCACTGGTAGTTGGGAGCGGTCAGCAGGAGATGGGTCACACCCCCATGGCCAGTACTTGTACTTCTCTTGAGCTACCGGAGCTGCCCACTGTCAGAGACAGGATGCTGGGCTAGCCGGCCTGCTGGCCCAACCCAGGATGTTCTTAGTGGTGACTGTATTTGGGACGGCTGCTCCCTCGCTGCAAGTCCTAGGGGAGGGAGGGGCTGTTTGATGCATAGATTGATAGGTAAAGGAGGGACACTTTGGTAGGAGCGTTCCACCTCGACAGAGTTCAAAAAGAGACAAATTTCTCCAAATTATTTTAAGGGCTTGAGAACGTTTTCAAAGACTTGCTTGGAATAAAACAAATTGGGATTTTAATTGTGTAAAATATATTGCCGTGTGCATGATAGAGCATGCTCTCTCTCCACGGAGCAAGCGGGAAAGGCAGCGTGGATCTGTCCAGGGGCCTTTAGGAGGAATGTAGAAATTGCCAGACAAGTGGTCCTTCTGGGACAGTGGCCTGTATTACATACTATGGGGTGACACCTGCATCCCCAGGTTTTACACACAATAACCTGTCTACTGCGGAAGCTTTGTCGTAACCCCAACAATAGAGGGTTGGTTTAAACCTTGAGCTAAGAGGGCCGACAGCTCCATTTTAAAAAATTTCTGTCTAATATAAATGTAGATGTTCTCATTATCCATGTATTAACACGTCTTAAATTCTTACCTTTAGCAAAACCTTGCCTAAGAGAGGTTCCGCAGGCTAACCATGCTTTTGTCAAGACATTTCCCTCAAAAACTAGTATTTTATTACAGGGGAATGTTTCTCTTGTTGTTTGCATTGTGAGCGAGTAAGTGGAAGCACTAGATTTACCATCTCTCTAACATTCTGTGTTTTATACAGTTCTCTCCCAGCCCCTTTATTTATTTATTTATTTATTTATTCGTTCATTCATTTATTTGTCTCTTCTGTAAACTTAGTCATCCTGATCTTTTGGCTCTTTCTCTCTGGGAGACTGTCTTTGAGTGTTCTCCTCGCTCCCATGAAGCTTGTCCCGCTTCGTTTCGGTCATGTTCTGGGTTTGAGACGCGGCGGGCAAAACGGAACCCAGACACAGACCCTCTCTGTTGAGTTTGGTGTCAGATCGGCTGATGTTGGTGACACCAATGATATTTTTACTCTTCTTTAGCCTTGCTGAGCCCTTGATCGTCTCTTACCAGCTGCCTTGGGCATTGCTGGTGTCAAGGCACTCTCTCTTCAGCTTGGCATTCTCTCTCTCTCTCTCTCTCTTGGAGCTGGGATCCTGCTTGGAAGTCATTGGTTTTGGAACTGAGGGCTGAGGATTCCTGCAAGGTCCTTGCTTTTGCTGATGTAACAGTGTGAAATATTTACTGGTTGGCCATTGTGATCTGGACCAAACCGGTTTTAGAAGAAACCTACTCTCTCCGATTTGGTTTTACTATACAGCAGCATAGAAATAGTCCAATAACGTTTTTTCCCCTCTGTGCTATCTCTCTTTAGCCGTCGTCTTCAAACCTTTTTGTGTTCCTAGTTCCAAGAAAACAATACCCAGTGGTCCTCAGACTTTTCAGCCCGCTTCCTGTTCCTTTCCTCTTGTCTGTGGCAGTTGAGGCCTCTCCCCCACCCCACTGCCTGTCCCCTTCCCACACACACCTGTTGCTTCCCCCTTAGTCTCGGATTCTCTCTCCCTTGCTACCCCATCATTTTGGGCAGTTTTCCCCTTACCTCAGTCAGAGGGGGGCGAGGGGTCCACCAGGTTTTGTTCCCTCTAGAGAGCCTGCCTCCCAGTTTGAAAACCACTGCAGTAGCCAGTTTAAATTCAAAACCGTCACTAATTGGATTTATGGAAAATTGAGGGGAAACATTTGAAACCTCCTCTGAAAATCCATTCTACCTACTACTTACAAGCAGAAAAAATATAGTCAAATCTGAATCCCCTAATAACGCAGATGAATATGCATTTTGTAGAGGGATTGCCTCGGGTGCGGGCACTTGCCTTTGCACTTCCATTGAGCGTTTGGGTTGTGCTTTCTTCCCATTGCCAGATTAACGTACAGCTCGTGCGACCTTGTGTCCGCTTGGGATCGTGATTGCCCCTTTGGTGTGCTCTCACTTCCTAGCTGCTTTGAAGCAAATCAAGGGAAAGGCTTGGGGAAATAGAAGGAACGCTGCATACAATTCGACTTTCTCCACTTTGTAGTAAACCATCCAGCATTCCTGAGCTGTGTTTCCTAGTGCTGGAGAGGGATGACTGTGCCAGTTAACCAATACCCACAAACCAGAGTTGGTCATAATCCCATTAATATTTTTGTCCTGTTGTCTGTCTCTTACCATGACAGCTGAATCCCAGGAGACTGTCATTTGAATGCAAGAAGAGGCTGGAATTCAGGAGGGAGGGGGGGAAATAGGTCTCTACTTCCGCAAGTAATTGGTTGAGCACGCCTCATTATCTTCCCCAGCAAGGAGAATTCCCTGAAGGCCTGTGTGAGGGGGGCATTGCACAGTTAGCCACATACTGGTATAATATAATCCACTTGGGTAAGGGATTAGTGTTTCTCTCCTGGAACTCTGCCTCTGCACCTGACACACTTAGTGCCAGTTGTTTCCCAATTTCAGTTTCTTCCATTCTCTAATGAAACTGACTTGGTCAGTCAATGGTATTTTCGAAAACAGGCTATTCGATGGGTTTCAATGGAAAGATCTTTTTCATAGTAGAGATTTCAGGGATTATTTGGTGGATGGAGTTAAGCCAGATTGGAGGAAATGGAAGGAGCATCCATTTGCAGAAATTGCATTTAAAGCCTGGTATAGACTGAGGAGAAACAAATTTAGGAAAGGGAAATCGCCCTACTCTTTAATTGAATCTAGCAGAGTAAGGGGAAACAAAGTAGTAGGTAAACTGATTTTTAACTTCAAACAGAAGGGTATATATATATGAGTCAACTGCTTACCCAGGGTAATAAGTTTAAAACGATACAGGAAATAGAACACTTAATTAAGACAAAAATAGATATTTTTGAATATCCTCAGTTGAGAAGTTGTTATACTCAGGAGCTAATTCTAAAGATTTCTTGTGAGATCCATATATCGTTGAAAAATTGTTACTTGGCAGATAAACGATAAGAGATTAATCCTCCGGAATCTATCGATATTTAATTCAAGTATGGTACCCGATACATAATATATATTTATCTAAATGGGAACATGACCTTAATGTAAAATGGGATGAGTTACAAAAAAATCAGCTATATGATAGGAGGTATCGTTGTGCGCGCTTGTTAGAAATAAAAGAGCCCCAAATTAAAATGACAATGCGATATTACTCGACTCGGGTAAGGCTAGCTAAAGGTAATAAAACTGGTTTTTCAAAGTTATGTTGACATAGATGTGGAGAAATGGCTTCGTATTTGCATTGCACTTGGCAATGAGAACAATGTGGGATGCTATTTCCTTGGTGACAGGATTGATTCTGCCTTTTACCCCAGAAATAGCTCTTTGGGGAATTTCCCCCCAAAATATACGTGTGAAGTATTCTAGAGATACGTGTGAAGTCATGTTGTTGTTGTCGGGAATGTATGGATTGGCTAGGAACTGGAGGAACTATATGGGATTTATGGAAGAAAATTGGCTAAAACATTTATGGTTAATGTACTTGATGGAAAAGATTCATGCTGAATTTAGCAATGGCAGGAGGGGCACGGCATTCAATTGAAAAATAAATAAATATCAAGTTTGTATGTTAAATGGACATATATATGGAATCAATGATTGAAAGGCAATAATAATATAGTAGCTAATTGGTAACTCTAAGAGAAGGCTATATAACAAATGTAAGATATTATTAGAGTTAGACAGCAGCAGTTCAATTCAGTGAATAACAGAAGGGGATTTTCCCCACAGAAGAAGTGATGTTCTATCATATATATTTTTTATTTGTTCATTTTGCACATTTTTTTTTCTTTATTGAGTATTGAAATAATGTCGTCGTTTTGTTTTTGTTAACTATATGAAATCTTAAAAAAAAAAATTAAAAAAGAAAGTGACTTGATCCAGTTCCCTCTGGCTCTCCAGGGGGAGGGGCACCTTTCCGTGGAATGACAAGTCGCCTAATCTTGTTTTCCTTGACTACTTACCCGACCAGGTGATCACCGGTTTTCAAAGCTCCTCTTAGCCAGAAATTCACTGGGTTACCTTGGGCCAGTCACATTATTCTCTCAGCCCGAACCTACTTCACAGGGTTGTTGTGAGGATTAAAAAGTTGTGTGTGTTACAGGTAAAGCGCTCGGAGTGCCATGGCAGGGGGGTGCTATATAAAAAATAAATATTATTATTATTAAATGTCAGATTGGGTCAGACCAATGGTCCATCCATTCCAACATCCTGTCTTCAACAGTGACCACCTTTTGATCGCTTGTTAAGTGATAAACTGGGCTGAGACTAACAAAATGTATGAATGAAGTTCAACAGAGATAAATGTAAAGTTCTGCGTTTAGGTAAGAAAAATCAAATGTACAAATACACGATGGGGGATCCCTGGCTCGGCAGCAATACATGTGAAAAGGATCTTGGGGTTGTAGTTGATCACAAACAACATGAGTCAGCAGTGTGATGCAGCTGCAAAAAAGGCTAATGCAATTTTAGGCTGCATTAACAGAAGCGTTGTGTCCAAGTCATGAGAAGTCCTAGTTCCACTCTGTTCTGTGCTGGTCAGAACTCCTCTGGAGTCCTGCGTCCAGTTCCGGGCACCACACTTTAAGAAGGGACATCTGAGGTCCCTTCCAGCTCTGTGACCTGGACTTCAGAGAAGCGGGCGGCAGCATGTAATGGAGCGCTCCGTTCTCTGCTGTTCACTCCCAGCAGGCAACGGTTACATCCCCCAGTCCTCGAAGAACATTTTCCAACCCATCTGTGCTACTGGCCGTAACCATGTTCTCTGGCTTCAAGTTCCTCAAGTTAATTGTATGTTGAGTGAAAAAGTCTGTTTGTTTTAAATTCATAAAAATGTCCCCTAATTCTAATGTTTTTGGAGAGATTAAACAACAGCCCCCTACTTACATTTCCATACCACGGGACAAGTAGATGACCAGCATGTTAATAAAATAAATATCCTGAGCAGGAATAGTTAATGCTACCAAAGTTTGGCGTGGGGTGTTGCTCCTCAAGCTGCAGGGTTAAGGCCGGACCCAGAGTCTGGTAGGGGTTCAAGGAGGCAGATAATCCGCTTTCCTTCTGCCGTGATGACCTTATACTTTCTGCTGAGGTGTTGTGGGTTGGCTATTGTGCGGGGGAGGATTCCGAAGCAGATGGACAATAGATTTGATCCAGCCTGGTCGTACTTGGTCTCTACTGCATCCAGGACTTTCCTGATTAACCCTGTGTACTTTTACTCTCTCTCTAGTTCCTGAGGGAAGATTTAAATTACCACGACCCAACAGTCAAGCACAGCACGTTCCACGGGGAGGATAAGCTCATTAGCGTAGAAGATCTCTGGAAAGCATGGAAGTCGTCGGAAGGTAAAAAAACACGTCACTTAAACATTGGTGCGTCCATTCTGTTTGTGTTGAGCAGAAAAATCCCAGTTGGTTCCATCTTCTTCTGTTGCGTGTTCATGGGGATTTTCCAGGAGGGTAGGAGGGCTGCGTAGTTCTAGCCCAGATGAAATAGCTGGAACGGTCACTAGAAGCAGGGAAATGTTATCAATGAATTGATGAGCCATTGCAGCGCTCGTCCCCTCCAGGTGAGCAGGGCTCCACCCTCAGAAGCCCCCAGCAGCCATTGCAGCGCTCATCCCCTCCAGGTGAGCAGGGCTCCACCCCACAGCCACAAGCCAAAGGTGCACGCCCGCCCCCAGAAGCCCCCAGCAGCCATTGCAGCGCTCATCCCC
>QEPC01009851.1:503299-546141 GCA_003113815.1 Sphenodon punctatus | reverse complement strand
TTTTAGATTGTAAGCCACAGGCAGGGACCGCATCTGATTGTATGTTCTGTACAGCGCCAGGTTGCAACTGGCGCTTTATAAATGTTTAATAATAATAATAATAATAATAATAATGGTCACGGGGATTTCCCAGGAGGGTAGGAGGGCTGTGTAGTTCTAGCCCAGATGAAATAGCTGGAACGGTCACTAGAAGCAGGGAAATGTTATCAATGAATTGATCCAGAGCACAACCAAATGGAATTTCATTCATCGCCGTGGCAGCTGCCAGGGGATGTGCAAAATGGCAATTGTCTCACCGAGAGAGAGGCCAGAGATGAACTTCACCTGGGAAAGGGGTGGGATTGGGAAAGGAATAGTCTCCGAGAGACCTTTTACAGCCCTGCTGTTTGAGTGGAGAGGACAGATGTCTTGGGGCATGTTCTCACAGAAGAGAGCAGCAGGGCCTCTCGAACCCAAGCAGATATTGTGCCTCCAGAAGCACCGCTGTTCGTAAGAAAATGGGCAGCTTTCTTCACTAACTGACGCTTTTCAAGCAGTTGTATCTCACTGCAGCGAGACCCCCAGTCGCAAAGACTTAGGTAGCCATGACAGGGTCTGCGTTAGAGAAGTGGTCATAATCTTCTAGCTGGAAAACGTGTATATGCTCGCCAGAAAATACTCTCTCCGGTGGGGTGGGGAACCTTGGCTCCAGGGCCAAATGCTGCCCTTGGCTAGTTTTTGTTTGACTCCTTTCCGGTTCCTGGATCTGGCCCCTGGATCCAGTTCCTTCCCCCCAGGCACTGAAAGTGTGAGCTTAGGGTAAGAGAGAAGAGATGAGGGGACGGATCCAGGATCGGAACCTTCCTCTTCCTGCACGCACCACTTAAGCACCCCCACCCACCCCAGCTTATTTATTTGTCACATTTCTACCCCGCTTTTCTGCCGCAGCACTCAGAGCAGCTTACAAAATAAAAAATAAAACCTCTATAAAACCAAGATTCCATTTTTAAAACAATACAAAAAGATACTATTACAGAAACCAATTCAGCAGCATAAAACCAACCGTGGGCAGGAGCAATAACCAACCTCGCCCCTCCCGACCCATCCGCTCTGCCAAAAGCCTGGCCGAACAGCCAGGTCTTACACTTAGGACAGGCGATCTGGAGCCAGTTGAGCTTCATCCGGGAGGGAGTTCCAAAGCCGCGGTGCAGCCGCCGAGAACGCTCTATCCACGGTGGCCCCTGATTAACACGGGGGACCTCCAGAAAGGGGCCCCGGCAGACCGCCAGGGCCGGTCAAGGACCTGGAAGGCGAGGCGGTCCCACAGTTAAGTTGGGCCAAGGCCGTATAGGGCTTTAAAGGTTATCGCCAACCCCTGGAAGTGGGCCCAGTCCGCTACCGGCAGCCGGTGCAGAGCCTGGAGCGCTGGTGTCATGTGCTCCCGATGGCGCGCCCCATTCTCTGCGGCCCTCGGTGCTGGCGCTCACTTTCCGAGTGACCCCTGAAAGGGCAAAGCTTCCCCAGCCCTGATCTAACACCGTGCTGCTTCGAACGTACCCATACACTGACCGTAACACAGAGGCACCTTGCCTGCTGCAATCCCCTGCTCTCTTTTATGAAGTTTTTACTGCCTCACTAATCTTTTCGGCTGTTAGCTCTGACATGTCAATGTTGTTTTTAGCAGAAAATTCCTGTTAAAGTTGCTTTATTCCACAATTTGAACCTGCCTCTCTCTCTCTCTCTTATCTGCCTCCATTTCTACTGCCAAAACCACCCGCTTCCCCCAAGAGGGCGGCCGGTCATGATAAAGGCAACCGTCTGTGCCACTGAAAGTGGGGGGGAAGAAAGCAAAATGGATTGGATTGGATGTCAGACTAGCACAGGGCTTTGCTGACCCTCTACAGTTTCCTATTTAAGTTTTGCTTCGGTCGCATTCAATAGAGTTGGCTCTGTCCTCTCGTGCACGCTTTGGGAGTAAAATAGAACCGTGCTCTACACCGATGTTGTTTAGGTGTCGGAAGAGGAGTATGGACTCCTGAGAAATCTGGAGTGCATGCTTCCCTGTAGTTTGCAGTAACTGTTGGTGTGAGTGTTTCTCGTGTGAGGGTACCACCTGACTTGGTGATCATTACGTCTCCGCTAGGGGAGAAAGTGGCACGACAGTACTTCAGCTTACACTGTTCTTGCGAACGGTGCCAAAGTGGGCTAACGACTCCAGTTTAACTAAATCAAGGTATACTTACTTTGGTTTAGGGGAAGTAGTTGAATTAAATTTGTTTTATTTACAAACAGGCAAATCAATTGGGAGTGATTACTTTGATTTACTGCTGCCCATCGGAATGCAACCTTAGTTACCGCAGGCTTTCCAGATGCAGAGTCCACCGTGCAGCAGCCAGCTTGCTGTAGGGACCTTGCCGAAACATGGGACGCTCCTCCTGGTCCTTTTGGCTTCATCAGTGTGGTTTTTATTCGGTTATCCTGTCCTCCACACTTGGAACGGCTGCTGCTGAGCTCCTTCTCTGTCTTCCTGTGTTGCGAATGTCCCTGCCACCCCCCGAGCAGGGACTGGGATTAGGGGACCCTTCAGTTCTCCTCACTTTGCTGATTTGCCTCTCTCTTCCCCCAGCCTTGCTCTGTTTCTTGTTCTCCATTTGGCTTCTCTCGTTTGTAGGCTACAGATAGATGTGTTGGGACGGAAAGCGTCCCTCCATTTGTGTTTCCAAAGCTCTGCTGCACGTGCAGCTCCATGTAAATTCTAATTGAATAACAATGCAGAGTAATCCTTTCCCGCCCGTGAAGGGCCGCTTAATAAACCAGAGAGGACAGAAATCCATATTTGAAAGCAAGGGCGAATCTGGAATTGTTTTTCCAGGATGGGAATCCCAGTCGCATGAGAATGTTCCCTGGGGGAAAGGTTTGGAGAAGTTCACAGGACTGGTGTACTTAAAACAAGGCTCTGAATTAATTAAATTCCCAGCACTGCGTCGTTTATTGTTGCATGCGTCGGGGGTGGCCCATGTGTTTAAAACATCTTGTCCAAACCACTCTTAAAACTGGAGAGGCTGAAGGGCCACTTTGTCTTTCGTGTGTTTGAGCAAAGCCTGATGCTAGAAATGTTTATTCGGTTGTATCGCTGTTTATAAGGAGCTTGGTCTAAGTGGAGCTGAATGCCACCTAGGTAACCACCAGTGCCATTAGAGCCTGGTGCTGCCCAGCTCCTTCTCAGCATCCACTAATGGCTCATTGGTTTTGCTTCCTTTTCTTCTCAGGACCACTTGGAAACAACATTCTTTAAATGTTCCTGTTGTGTGATTTGGTCCGCTTTCCGTACCAGCCTTGGCACTTTATTCAGTCTGACCAGTCAGAAATGCCAAGCGGCTAACGAAAAACAAATGCCAGCATGGTTAAATAGTAAAGTAAAAACATCTGCTAGAACCCAAAAGATGCTTTTTTAAAAATGGAAAGCAAGTCTGAATGGGGAAAATAGGAAACCGCAGAAAGGTGGACCGGGTGAGAATTTGAGGAGCAACTTGGTAAAGCTATGAAATCTAATAATAATTTTTCAGAACGTTTGTTGGAAAAAGGAAGCCTGCTAAAGAGTCAGTGAGTCCCTTAGGGGTGGGGGGGCACTCAAGGAGAAGGTAAGATAATTCTTAGCATCAGTCTTAACTGCAGAGGATGTTGGGAACGGCTCTTTATAGATGGTGAATCTTAAGAACCCTCCCAAATTGACGTAGCACTAGAAGACGTTTTAGAGCAGATTGATAAATGAATCAGGATGCTTTCTGTAAATCATCTTGGCACTTGCAAGTTGTTTTCTTGTCTCAGAGGCTGTAATTTCTCTCACTGGTTGGCAGAATTCCCAGGGGGCTCATGCATGGATCCTGCAGTTGCAGCCAGAATGTATGAAACCTAAAGAGGGATTGGGCAGCTCTGGATGACAAGACTATCTAGAGCTAGAATGATTCATGCTACCAAATTTTGGGGAGTGATATAAAATGTCATGCTTCAACAGCAACGCCAGTCTCTGTTAGGAATTGGAATGAGAACTTAACGGGGCAGATTGTTCCAAACCCTGGCTTCCTCCACAGCTACCTGCTTTCATCTTTTTTGGCTTCTTAAGTATCCAGTGTCGGTTGAACATTCATTCTCGGGGACAGGCTGCTGAACTAGTGGGGGACTCTGGATCTGATCCAGTATGGCACTGTGTTGTTGTTTATAAAGCACCAGCAATGTACTTAGCACTGTACAATCATTAATTAGAGACCAGTTCCCTGCCCCAGGGGGCTTACAATCTAGAGAAGACGAGAGAGGAGAAACGAGGGAGTGAAGGGATTATATTCATGAAGTTGAGAAGTTGCAGCTGCGTGGGTGTGCTTAGTTATAGGGGAAGAGAGGGAGCTTGAGTGAAAAATGGACTCGGCAGCATTAGTGATAAATCTATAGGGATATGCCTGGCTTGTTTTTATTAAAGTGAGAACAGTGGCAGAAGCGAGAATCGGAATTGGAAAGAGAATCATTATTTTATTTTAATTTAATGTATTCATTTATTTATTTTGGATTTCTATCCTGCCCTTCCCTCAAAGAGACTTACGGCGTCTCATAAAACATATATATAAAGAATTAAAACATTAAAATACAAAACAACTCGCCCAGCACACCTACAACCCCCCACAAAAACCATCCAGTAATGCCGCCTCATTCCTGCCGTTCAGCAACCCCTCACAGCCCTACCCCGAACCCAGCCCATCCCCAGTGTAATTTGCTCCGCCTTTGACAACCAAAGTCATAATGTCTCCGTTTCGTATCGCGTGTTGTATGCTTTGTCCTGGACATCGGTGCCTCGTTCGAACCCCTTGCGATGCTCATTGGTGAGGGTTACCAGGCTTCCGTATTTCATACCTGGCGTCTCGAAAGCTTTATTTTAATTTGAATCCCCTGGTTGTGCTCAAGCTTGACAGTTGCCAGATGTAAAGGAAGCGTTCTGTGGGCTGCAGTCTGGCTTCTGTCATGTCAAGTATCCTCCGCTTTAACATTTCAACAAGCTTCTTAGTGGAGTTTGCCCTCCCCGGCTGCCGCCACCTCCCTAACAATCCTGGGAGACTGCACTAGAATTATCTGAGCCACTCCTGCAGCAGCTAAATTATGACGTTCCGTTTCTGGTGAATAAGCCACTCCTGCCCTGTTATGCTGTCTTGCCAACAAAAGTATTTATTCCCTCTGAGTGAAAGGTAGGATGTTCTCACACTCTTAGGGTGAAAATAAACAAGACAATAACCTGCATTAGCACCCACCAGATGGATGTTTGCCTGCCCGTGTATGAGGGGTTGGCTGGAGGTTTGCCCGCAACCCCCGCACACGCCCCACTCATGTCATCGTCCGAGGACATCTCGGGCCCACCATGCAGGCCAGTGCGTACTAATGCGCGGTCACACATCCACCTCCCATTGATTAGGTTCACCTGAAACCTCACCCGCACCCGGGTCTGCCAGCACCATAGTCGTGCCTCGTGTGGCTGCTAGAGAGCGATCAGCTGTGAAGCGGCTGCAAGAGGAGAGAGCAGGGGCAAGAGGAGAAGGTCCTTCCTGCACCCGCGATCTCTCCTCTTTCAGCCGCTTCACAGCGATTGCTGATCGCGTGCCTCATGTGGCTGCTAGAGAGCAATCAGCTGTGAAGCGGCTGCAAGAGGAGAGAGCAGGGGCAAGAGGAGAAGGTCCTTCCTGCACCCGCGATCTCTCCTCTTGCAGCCGCTTCACAGTGATTGCTGATCGCGTGCTCGGGCTGCTGCAAGAGAGTGATCAGCCGTGAAGCGGCTGCAAGAAGAGAGCAGGGGTGCAGGAAGAACCGTCTCTTCTTGCAGCCCCCCAAGCACGTGAACACTGTTGCGAGAGGAGAGCGCGATGGAAAGGGGGGTCCTGGCCAGGGAAGAAGCTTCCAGTTGACTGCTGGCCAAAGTGAGCCCAGCCTCAGGAAGGGTCCCAAGTGTCCCAGAAGCTTGCACACACTCCCCAATAAAAGCGATCCTCTAAACTCCTTTGCCTCCATCTCTTCCATTTGGAACCAATACCAGAGGCGCGCACACTAGGTTCTAATGGAATCAAACCCCTTTATTGTGGCAACTTATTCATTCATATAAATTTCTACCCTGTCTCCCTAAAGCACATTTTGGCTTACAGCAATACAGCCCTTGCCCCTTAAACGCGCCTACTCCAACCCCTGTCCCCACCTACCGAACACTTTGCCAAAGAGAGAGGTTTGACACCCACCTCCGGAATACACTCAGGCTCCGGTGAGAGAGAGCTCCACGAGGCGGCCACCGGGAATTAGCCTCTGGCAGCCACCGAGAATTGGCCTCTGGTAGTTGACTGACTGCCAGGGAGAGGAGTCTTTGAATTCTTGGTTAGAGGAAAATGCAAGAGCACTAATCAATTATAGCAGCAACTGGTCGTCAAGTAGAAGAACCCATTTAAACTATCTCTGACTAATCTAAATGTTATTGGAAGAAGCCGGTTCACGGACTACAGTAAAAAGCACTGAAGCATGGCACTGCCTCCCAGGCCAAGTTAAACTAGTTTGTTGCTGCTTTTAGTTCCAGGCTGCTATCTCCACGATGCCCTTGTGCTGCAACATGGGCTCAAGGCGGGGCAGGAAACGGTTTCGTGGGCCAGAATTTCCACAAGGAGCCCTGCTAGCAGAGAGCCAAGGTTCTCGAGCTGTCGGCCCCCAAGACTGGCTCCCGGCAGCCGATTGCAGAGCATTCCCAGGGCAGGGTCTCTAATTTGTGTGGTCTGACGGAGCCAGAGTGCAGAGGCTCACGGGGCAGGTCGGGCAGGTGTTCCATGATTTGGGCATTGGCAAGAGTGGTTTTAATTTGCTGAGAAGGGAGAGAAGCCAGCGGTGCAATTTATTTGGTAGAGATGGTTTTAGACTTTTAAAATGAAAGTGCTTCTACCCCTCTCCTCCTGGGAGCCCCTTGCTTTCTGATTTGCTGCAGAAAGAGTCTGGATTGGGCACGAATGAACCGCCCCGCCTAATCCTTGCCAGGAGCGGCTTCATTAGCCAGCTTATCTGATGCTGTCTTTCCACTCTTCCTGTGAGCTAGTGTTGCTGGGAAACCCCAGCCCATATAACGAAAGGAGCAATCCTTGTGCTCTGGCTGTGTCCTGTGCTCAATAGCTCTTCCTGTTCCTGAATGACGTCCAAACACTCCCAAAGTGGAGTAATTGCTTCCACTGAATTAGATCCAGGGTCGTTACTTTGGTTTACCTCTGCTCGGCGGAATGCGGCCAAAGTGACTGCTCACCCAATCAAACCCATCCAGTCAGTGCCTGCTGGTGAATGCAGGGATTTATTCTGACCGAACAATCGCTGGGGCTTTTGAGATGTTTGTCTGTGCGTGTGTCTGAAATGCTGTTAGAGATGCCACAGCCTTTACCTTGCGTCCAGCTTTTTGGCTGCTTCCTTGGCTTTAATAATACCAGTTACTAGTATTTGAGTGTACCCGGCGGGCGCTGTGTAGAAGGCACCCCTACCATTGCCCTACTCTTCATTTGGGGGAGGTTTCCTAAACAATGCTACCATTTTTTTTTCCTTATCTTTCTTAAAAAATAAAAATAATTATTTTTACACCCCCAAAAATGGCTGTGCATGCCCCTGATGGTTGCTGGGCAGTTCTGCATATGGGCAGCACTTTTCTAAAATGGCGCGGATGCTGCTAGTGCCATTTTGGGAAAGAGTATTCATTACCGCCCTGGTGACCATTTTGTTGCGTGCAAGGTGGGTGGGTTGTTGGTTTTTTAAATTTTGTTTTTAATAAAGTAAATGGATAAAAACAAAACCGGCTGAAAGCAAATGACAATCATTTGCTTATTTGTCCATTTTCATATTATTAGTCACAGAAATTTAATGGGGCTCCATTCGTTTGCATAATTAATAGAAAACGTTACGGACGCACACACACCCCCAGTACCGGCTGCTTTACGAGATTAGACAATCGTTGCTTTAAAAGGTTACAAGGTTGAAACAAGGGGGGAAGCCAACAGTGGGGAGGTGGAGGCAAAGGTTGAAACATCATTATGAGCAGATACAAAAGGATTCCTGGAAGAATTGGGGTTTGAGGCGAGATTTGAAAACTGAATGAGAAGTAAGACGATTGAAGTTCTGGGAGACCGAGCAGGAAGAGAGAAGAATGGGTGGAGCCGCTTGAAGGGACGTTACGTTGGCGTGAGTGAGGGTGAAAACAGACATAACGCTAACTCCGCTTTAACATTTCTTACGCATGTTCCAGGGCTGCCTAGGACACCAATACAGCCCTTGGGAATCCAGGATTTTATTCTTTTCCGTAAGAGAAAAGGGAGAGTTATTCCTGTCCCCTGGGGTTGGGGAGGGTGAAACTAGAAGTTGTGACCGAAAAATACTAAGCTGCTTCCCCCCCTTTGTTCTTTGCAGTGTACAACTGGACGGTGGACGAGGTGGTGCAGTGGCTGATCAACTACGTGGAGCTGCCACAGTATGAGGAAACCTTCCGGAAGCTGCAGCTGAGCGGCCACGACATGCCCAGGTGAGTGCTGCATGGATCTCCCCTCTTGGCAGGCAGGCAGGTGGGGGGAAGCTGGCGGGTTTTATTTACCCTCCTGCCAGATCCTGGCTCTACCCCGAGACCCGTGAAGGAGTGAGCGGAGAGGAAGGGAGCCGAGAGGAGTGCAGGCATAGAACCACGGCAGAGATCAGAGGCTGGCAAAGCTTCCTAATCCTGAGAGCCACGTCCCTTTACCACGAAGGGGTCAGAGAGCCGCATAGAACCACAGTTTGGCCACTTTTGCCATCGATCCGTGAACTGGGCCTTCCTCTCTTCTTTTCCCCCCGTTCTGAGCACTTGCTTTAGTCCTGCCTCATCCCCCCCGCCCCCGGCATCCAACCTGTGGCCCCTGTAGTAGCTTTCCGAGAGACCCGCGGGAGGAATCGATCCCCCAGCCCTGCTCTAGCGGGGAGGATGCGTGCGGGTACGTGAGACCCAGATGGTGCTCTTGTAGCGATATTGGCTTGTGTAGCCCCTGGCAGAAATGGGTTTGGGACGGCTAGGCATTCCTGCACTCAAAGGAGTCAGTATTAATCCTAAGAAACGTAGGGTGAGACTTCTCCCCTTTGCGGCGGTGGGTTCGGGGGGGCAGCACAAGGGTTGTGTTCCGCTTAAACCCTCTCTCACGGAGTCGAGTGGCTCTCACAGGCTTTGCTTTGGGTTTTACCCTGTGTGAGAGAGTTTGTCGGCACGTATAGCGAACCAGTGTCGCCTACTGGATGAGAGGTCGGACTGCATTCAAATCCTCTTCGCCACAGACTCACTGGGTGCCCTTGGGCAAGTCACTCTCTCTCAGCCTCGGTTTCCCATCTGTAAAATGAGAATCGTAATGACTAACCTCCCAGGGTGACTGTGAAGGTGACCTAGATAAGAATTGTAAAGCACTTTGGATGCTGAAAGTGCCATAGATAGGCTAGGTAAGAGCCAGTGCAGCCTGGTGGATAAGGTGCTGGACTTGGACCTGGGAGTTTTCCTACCTGCTACTTTTTTGTTTGTTTATAAAATCCTGTGCCCATTTTCCAATTGGGAGATCAATGCCCGTGTCTGTTTCTTACAATGGTAAAGTACCAGGTACATTGGTGGCGCTATATAAATGCATAATAATAATAATAATGAATCATTGCCCGGTGTCTGTCTCTTGCAGGCTAGAAATAAACAATGCCACCATGACGGGGACTGTTCTGAAAATGACAGATCGGAGCCACAGGCAGAAGTTGCAGCTGAAGGCGCTCGACACGGTGCTGTTTGGGCCGCCTCTTTGTGAGTAATGCTGCCGAACGGGCAGGCCTCCCTCTCGGCTACTGTCCCATTCAGACTCCTGCCTTTCCCTCTCACACAACTATCGCAGTCGGGCCGAGAGACTCGCACTCCGACCAGAGGAAGGGAACCTAACTCTGCTTGACTTGCAGGCAAAGGGCTGCAGGCTGGACCTTCAGATCCCCTGGTGTGTGGATGCATCTCCCCTGAAACGGAGGCTGCCGGCAGCCGGCGCCCACATTCCGCGTGTTGTACAAAACTCCGGCTGCTCCTCTGAGTGTGGACTTGGGCCAGCAGAGTGCAGGGTGGGTGCAGCCGGCCGTCCCAGCATGCAGTTCTGCATGCTGGGACTGGAACGCATCGCTGCACACAGGGACCGGGCTCAGCATCATCTGTGAAACACGCACCCCTTAGGTTGTAGAACTCCAAGCTCTGCTCGCTCGGTCCGGGTCTGTTTGGTTTTAATTTATTTTTCCAGTTTGTAATGGAGATGCCTTACGTCCTTGTGCGAAAGCTATCCTTCCACTGAGTCAGCGAGGCAGGGGCAGAGCAGGCCGATTTCAGATGAGGAAAATGGCAGCGCAGATTAGCTGACAAGACATTTAATACGGAGTTTAACCCCTGTTTTGCCATACGACTCTGCCTTCTGTTGTCTGTGGCCCAGGTCTGGACAGCAGCCCCGTGCTTCCCGGATCCCTCTCTCTTATTTGGGCCTCGCAAGACTGGCGTGTATTTCACCTCTGGTCATTCTGAATGAATTCGTGGAGAGTAACTCTAGCTGTGGCGCCTTGATTCTTCCATCAAATTCCACCCTCCCTTTTAATTTCATATAGGAGGGATGGCGTACCGAAGGGGTCTTGGTCAGACTAGAGAAAAGAAGACTTGCGCGGGTTTCAAATATCTCAAAGGGGGGCTACAGAAAAGATGGGGACATTTTAAACCAGAATGAGAGGGAATGGGCTTTGGCTGATTTCCGAGAGATGTTAGGGAAGAGTTCCTAACTCTAAGAGCTGTTGGGGGATGGAATAAGCTGCCCCAAGACATTGGGGAAACGCCGTCTTTGGAGATTTTGGACCCCAGAAGACAAATAACTGCTCCCACATTCTCCCCCATGCATACATTGAGGGGGCATTCCCACGCGCCCTTTCCCCGACCCATCCAATCCCATATCCCCCACTCACATTCCATATCGCTCATAAGAAAAACCCCATTAAAAATAGCTTCCTGTTTCCTTTTCCCTGTTTTCTATTCCTTTCCCCTTTGGCATAGTTAACTCCGTGTGATCAGGGCCCTTCAGAGCCGTCCAAACCCCATAGCAAGGAGAGGATCTCTGGGACGCTTCCTCCCTTCCCGGTAGGTCTCTCCGGTCCGTGTTGGTGAAGTTAGCTTCACTCGTGGCATTTCCATTTAGTTTGGGTGGGCTAGTCCATTCTCCTTTCTCACCCTTTTCCTGCCCCATCATTCAATCAAGCCCGTGACCCATGCCCAGTTGGGTGTGATACGGCGTCTCCGCGCTCTCATTCTCGAGGCCAGTGTCCGAGCACAAACGCAGCCAACATTCCCTTCCATGACTCGCTGGCAGCTCTCCAGGGAGCCTCTCCAAAGCTGCCTGCCCAGAAATCAACCAAGTACAATTGGCTGCCTAATGCGACCATGCTTGCCTGTGCGGGGGTAGGTCTCCGCTGATTGTTTCAAGCCGATTCCTTAGACGGAGAGGCTCTGTTTGTGTAATCAGCAGAACAGCCTGTTCTCTCCCAAAAGTTACATATTTTTAAAACAACTCTGTTTTCATTATTCCTACATAGTTTATGTTCCAAGGCTACTTTTAAATGTAACCCAGCTTCTTTCTCCCCTCGTCCGTAACCCACGTAGACTCTTCTTTTTCAGAGGGCATAGTAGGTTACTGGTTAGAGCAGGCAACTGACTGGGAGCTAGGATTCCCAGCGCAGCCACTGAACAAGTGGGCCTTCTCTCTGCTTTGCTTTTGCCATCTCTAAAATGGGGATAATACAAACCAGAGGGTGGGAAAACTGAGGCCCAGGGGCCAAATCCAGCTGCTTTTTCTGGTTCCTGGATCTGGCCCATGGATTCAGTCCCTCCCCTCAAGCACTGAAAGATCAACTCGGGGGGGGGGGGGGGGCAGTAGAGGTGATGACCTGCGCTCAAGGATGGATCCATGGCACAGACCCATGATCTGGATCCTCCTCTTCCTTCCCCCTTTCACGCCCCTGTCGGGCCCATGGAGCTTGTACTGCAGGAGGGGAAAGGTTCCCCAGCGACTGACAGAAGCTGGCTCCACAAGTGTTGCAAGGAGGGAGACCCTTTGGAGTCCAGAGGCTGTGTCATCCAGCTCCCTGCTCGTAGGCAGGTTTCATGAGACCTAGGCCATCGCTGACATTTCCTTAAGAAGCAGATTCTGCAACAAAGAGGGCTTCTAAATCCCTGCAAAGAAAGACCTGTTGTAAGTGTGAAGCTGATATTGTTTGCCTTAGTATGAAGTGCTTCCCTTGCTTGTGAGTTTCCAGCCTGCTACCGAGCTGGAATAACTCAGTCCTACTGAGCCACTTTCCTATTCCAATGGCTCCAGAAACCCGATGAATGTGAAGATTGAAGACTTAACGTCAGAAAATCCCACACGCAAAACTTGTGGTTCACCTTTGTTTTTATTTCTCAGGCTTGCTCTTGGATTGTTGGCCAAAGGGATTGTCTCCAGCCAAAGCTGCTGAGATTTATCTAGCACCAAGTCCTGAAGGAATGGATTGCTGAGCAGCAGACATCAGTTTTAGGATGTCCTGGATCCCCTACGACGTCGCGGAAGTGGCATTCATCCGCTGCTGGATGTAGCAAATCCATATGGATGGTCCTCTTAGTCAGCCAAATGACAGTGTACTCGGCCTTCTGGGCAGTTGGATAAGCCCGTGGTGGCTCTGGCTGTCTGCTAGAAGGAGCAGATGCCACACGATACGGCCATCTGCCGAGAAGGCTGTTTTCTGGCCTAGCAACAGCGCTCTGACCGATTTTCCCCTGCAGCAATAAGGTTTAAGAAGAGGCTTGAGATGCTGTGCTTTTACCAGGATGGGTTTCCTTCTACACCCTGTAGTTAATAAATGGACACGGCATCTGGATGCTGATGCAGGGGAATGACGGTTGGATGTGCGCCGTGAATGCTGGCAATGTCCTATTGGCTTTCCTGGGCACTGGGGATGCTCAGCACCTTGCAGGTTCGAAGCTTTAGCTTGCATGGCGGCTGAAATACCTCGGCTGGCTGCCTGAGCCAATCAGACAAGCTGTTTCTCCATAAAAGGGCATTTTTTTAAATACGGGAAATTGGCACTTCTGAGAGCCCTTGTTTCAGAATCGCCTGGAGTCCTTTCTTTTCATTAAATGTTTATTACGCAAGGGCCCTCTTTCAAAATGAGATTTACTCGCCCTGATTTCCTTTGGTTGAAATTCCAGCAGAGCTGATCTTTCTCTCTCTAGTAATTAGAAGCATATCCGACGAGCCGCTTGATGACTGCTTGAGAGTTATTTGCTTAGAGCAATAGAATTTATTAACCAGATATCAAATTCATTATCGCTCCCTGATTTACAATCCACTTTAAATATTTACAGTCTAGTGAGTTGTGTTTAAATTACCTGAACCTATGCAGAACAGCATCTCTGGGCTGATCCCCATAAATGACTTTTCTGCTTATAGATCTGTTAACTTTATTGTACAGACCTGTCAGGGCTCATGGCAGATGCTGCGTAAAATAATCTGCTACTCAAATTGCCTTTCAACGGAACCTAACTAAGGCTACATCTCTTTTTTTAAAAAGTGTATTGTGTGAAAACCTTACTGTGCCCCTTGATAATCCAGTGTTCCCTTCCCCTCGATGCGTGGGTCTGACTCCCTCGCGTAGTGTTGTCTGAATGGTTCTTTCCTGCAGCAAGTGTAAGTTCCTGATGCATCACTTCCTACTTCCGGATGACCATAGAGCTGGGGCTAGAGAGTACAGGAGCAGGGACCCCCTTCTCTCTTCCTGCCAATATATCATTAGAGCTCTCCTCCATGCCCTTACGGTTGTGGGGAGCGAGCACCAAAGGGAGGAAGGGGCATTGAGAAGACCTAATGGAAACCTGCAAGATAGTGAATTATAGAGATGGAAGGGACCTCAAGGGTCATCTAATCCAAACTTCTGCTTGGATGCAAGAGGACGACAGCTACAGCATCGGTGGCTGTCCGGGATTGAGCTAAGCGCTCTGCAACTCCAGGTTACCCGACCCCATGGGGGTGCAGCCAGTGGAGACAGAGCTGGGGCACCAGGTCGTGGGAACGTGGCACGTCCGCCCGGGAACAAGTGGCTGGCTGGAGGCTAGCAGAGAAGCCACACCACAGACCTGCTCGATCCGTCACACCGTCCGACCTCTTCTGGAAAACCTCCGAGCGCCTACGACCTCCCTAGACAGCTTGTGTCACTGCTGCCCGGCTTTTACTGCTAGGATATTAGTTTCCACAATCTCCCTTCCTGTAACTAGGCCCATTGTTTCGAGGCAGAATAATTCCGTGAAGTCTTCTTGATGGCAACCCTTTAACTATTTGAAGACGTTGATCCTGTTTCCCCCCTTAGTCCTCTCTTCTCTTGGCTAAACATCCCCAGTTCCGCTGTCCTTTTCGTGTTATTCCAGCAGAAGGTAAATTGAGCACACGGCAAAAACGTGCCCCGAGACTGAAAGGTGGCAAACATTGCAAGTGACAAAAGGAAATGCGTTCCCACGCAGCGCCTAGACCTGCCCCACGCTGGCTGCTTGCCCTAGAATAGGAAGGAGGAAAGACATGAGCAGATTCCTCTCCCTTGCCTTGCATTCCAGAAATTCAAGAACAGGCGTTGCCAAGACCAGGAGCATGGGAGGATATTAAAATGGATGGGATGCTTGTAGGGATAATAAGAGCATTCACAGGTTTGGGGTGTTGAAGGGTTTTAAATCGACATGCTTCAAGGTATAATAACCCCACCAAGATCTGATGGTGGTAGAATGAAAGACTGCTATTCTGTAGCTGTTTGCTAAGAGGCATGTTGGTTCCTCCGGTTACAGCTGCTCAGAGACAGGATGCTGGGCCGCTGGGTCTCTTGCTGCTGAAGCACTTTGAATGTAAGCATCTAGCGTGGCACTGAGTGTAAATGACTTCCGTTCTTGTATTGTCATTTCTTAAGGAGTTTCTGTAAAAGTGCCCATTGGGCTGCGAGTCAACACCCGGGGAGGGGTCATTTTACAATAGCCCTCTCTCTCTCTCTCTCTCTCCTCTCAAATCATTTGCACTGGCTGCTGTCACAAGCAGGATGCTTGTGACAGCAGCAATTCTGCCATCTGCCTCCCACCCTGCCACACCCCCACCCAGAGATAAAAGAAAATTCTACAACCAGGAAACCTAGATTCTGCAAGCGTAAAAATCCAGATTTATTCTGTGAGCAGAATAAGTTATGCCAATTCTATGAATGATGCAAATTCCAGATGCAAGTAACTATCCCAGCATGCCATTGCATTGATTCTGAACATCTCATGTGGGGGTGGTATCTTAAAAAATACCTTACAAAGTACCGCATGGTCCTATCAGCTGCTCTGGGGTGGGGGTTGTGCTCTTCTCTCCCCCAGCTCCTTTTCAGCAGTTGTGGCACCAGACCACATGGTCATGGAATATTATTTATTTATTTATTATTTTATTTTTGTTATTTATATAGCACCCACAATGTACCTGGCACTGTACAATCCACAGAGGTCCCACCCCTAACTGGGGCTTACAATCTCAGAGACAAGAGACTGGGATACAAGGGAGAGGGGAACATCAGGAAAGACAAGAGAAGTTGCAGGCTCACGTGCTTTGCTTAGTTACAGGGAATTAGGTTCCGAGTGAGGGGGAGAGGATGCAGGATCACTCATGACAAGCTAGGGAAGGCCTGACGGAAGAGGTGGGTTTTCAGGAGGGATTTGAAAGTTGAGAGAGAGGGAGCAGAGCGAATGTATCCAGGGAGGGAGTCCCAGGCATGAGGGGCAGCAAGGGAGAAGGGACGAAGATGTTTGGTGGCGTAAGGGGTTTGTGAGCAGGCGAGGGTTGGGGCAGAGGAGGAGCAAAGTTCCCGGGCAGGAGCGCAAGTGCAGAGAGATGGGGGAACAAGGCCATGTAGAGCCTTGAAGGTGAAGGCCAGGAGCTTGTGCTGAATGCGTTCCCATAGAGGGAGTCAGTGCAGGGCGGAGAGGAGGGGCTGTACATGGTCAAAGCAACGGGCAAGGTGGATGCCTTTGGCTGCGGAGCGTTGAATGGAGATGAAGGGGGACAGATCAGAGCAAGGGAGGCCAGGAAGGAGGAAGCTGCAGTCGTCAAGGCGAGAGCGACTAGAGCATGGACTAGGGGTTTTTGCGGTGACAACAGGAAGGCAAGGCCAGATTTTAGCAATATTGTACGGAGCAAAGCAACAGGATTTAGCAACAGCATGGATCTGAGACTTAAAGGAGAGGGAGGAGTCGAAGATGAATCCCAGGCTACAGGCCTGAGGGACCGGCTGGATGGGGACTCCCTCAATGGAAATTGAGAGGGACGTAGGAGGGGAGCGTTTGGGGGCAAAGATGAGGGGTTTAGTCTTGGCCCTATTAAGCTTGAGTTGGCAACGAGACATCCAGGCAGAGGTGTCCGCTATATGGGTCTGGATGGAGGGAGAGAGCGTGGGAGTGGAGAGAGAGAGAGTTGCGTATCATCAGCATACAGGTGATACTGCGCTCTACGTGGGGCTGCCCGAGAAGCTGGTCCGGAGGCTGCAGCTGGTGCAGAATGCCACGGCCCGTCTCCTGATGGGGGCGGGTCGCAGGGAGCACATGACACCAGTGCTCCGGGCTCTGCACTGGCTGCCTATAAAGCACCGGGCCAGGTTCAAGGTGCTGGTTTTAACCTTTAAAGCCCTTCATGGCCTGGGCCCTGCCTATCTGCGGGACCGCCTCACTCCCCATGTGCCCGTGCGACCCTTGAGATCGTCCGTGGGAGCCTTTTTGGAGGTTCCCCGGGCGAGGCGGGTGGCCACCGATGTTAGATCTTTTTCGGTGGTCGCCCCTGTGCTGTGGAATTCGCTTCCGGAGGAGGCTCGGCTGGCTCCCACTCTCCTGCTGTTTCGGCGTATATGTAAGACCTGGCTGTTCCGTCAGGCTTTTGGCGGGGGGTAGGGGTGGGGATGGGGATGGGGGCTTTCCCCATGTAGTGTATTTTAAATTGTTTTAAAATTTTATTATTGTTTTAAATGAAATGTTGTTCGCCGCCCCGGGCTGCCCTGTGGGCAGGAGGGGCGGGATATAAATTTAAAAATAAATAAATAAAATAAAATACTGGAAGCTGTGGGTTTCAATGAGTTTACCCAGAGAAAGAATGTAAAGGGAGAAGAGAAGGGGGCCCAAGACAGAGCCTTGGGGGAACTCCCACAGAGAGGGGAGCGACGTAGAGGAGGTACCAGCAAGAGGCACATTGAAGGAGCGGTTCGAGAGTTACAAAGAGAACCAGTCGAGAACAGTGTCCCGGAAACCACTGGAATGTAGTGAATCCAGGACGAGGCCATGATCGACCGTGTCAAAGGCAGCATAAAGATCGAGGAGGACAAGAACAGAGTAGAGGCCCTTAGGCTTAGCTAAGAGAAGGTCTTCGGTTATTTTGGCAAGGGCAGTCTTGTTGAGTGGAGAGGGCGGAAGCCCGATTGGAGGGGGGGTCAAGGGAGGAATTTGAAGAGAGGAAATCCAGACAGTGAATGTAGACAGCTCGCTCCATGAGCTTGGAAGTGAAGGGTAGGAGCGAAATGGGGCGATAGATGGAAGGGTCAGAGGGGTCAAGAGTAGCCTTCTTAAGGATAGGGGAGATGGTAGCGTGTTTGAAGGCCAATGGAAATGACCAAGTAGAGAGGGAAAGATTACATCAGGGAATGAGGTGGAGGAGGAAGAAGGTTGAGAAGCAATTGCAAGGCAGAGTTTACCAATCTTGTTGTTGAAGAAGTGGAGAAGATCCTGTGCGGAGAGGGAGGACGGGGGGTGGGGGAGGATAGGGAGGCTTTAGGAGGGAAGCAAATATGGAGATGAGACGGCGTGGGTTGCGGGAGTGGGATTTAATTAACATGGCGTAATAGCAGTCTTTGGTAAAGGAAAGGGCATCACAGGGCAGGGACCGTGTCTATCTTATTCTTTGTAAAGCGCCAGGTACATCGCTGGCGCTATATAAATGCTTAATAATAATATAATAATAAATGCAGGGAGCACAAACTTGAAGTGGAGAAAGTCAGCAAATTCATGAGACTTCCACCAGAGGCGCTCGGCGGCTCGAGAGCAGGATCGGAGGTGGCGGATGGTAGGAGTGAGCCAGGGACGTGGGTTTATGTGACGGATACTAGCAGAACTAGAAACGGGCAACACAAATGATCCAGGGTATGGAACAGCACCCGTATGAGGAGAGGCTTGATAGGTTGGGGCTCTTCAGCTTGGAAAAGAGACGACTGAGAGGAGATAGGATAGAGGGCTATAAACCATGAGTGGGGTGGAACTTGTAAACAGGGAACGGTTATTTACCCTCTCAACTAGTACTAAAACTAGGGGACACTCCATGAAACTCACAGGTGGCAGAGTAAAAACAAACAAAAGAAACTATTTTTTCACTCAGCGTACAATTAGGTTGTGGAATTTACTGCCAGAGGCTGTGGTAAGGGCAAGCACTATAGCTGAGTTTAAAAGAGGTTTGGACAAGTTTCTGGAAGATAGTTCCATTAGCAGCTATTAGCCAGATAGGATTGGGGAACAAAACCCTTTACTGTTGGGAGCCTGGGGATGACCCACAGGGAATGGATAGCATGGTGACCTGTTGGGTGCTTCTCCCAGGCCCCCGTGATTGGCCACTGTCCGAGACAAGATGCTGGGCTCGATGGACCGTTGGTCTGACCCAGTCTGGTGGTACTTATGTTCTTATAGGATGTCAGAAGGGGAGCATGGGAGTCTAGGGTGGAAGAAAGGGACGAGTTGAAGGTGGAGACAGCAGAGTCTAGGCAGGTGGTAGAGGTCACAGATGAGAGATGAGGGGGAGGAAGCAAAGTCAAGATGGTCAATGGACTGAAGGTCACAGAAAGCGCGAGAGGTTGAGGAGGCAGGTGGGGTAAGTGGGAGACAGAACGAAGCAAGGTGATGGTCAGAGGCAGGAAGAAGGGTGTCAGAGGAGAGATCTGAGAGAGAGCAGCTTTGAGATAAGATTAGGGCAAGGGAGTGACCGTCACGGTGCGTCGGGGCGTCTGTCCAGAGGCAGAGGTCAAGCGTAGAGGTCAGAGAGAGGAAGCAGGAAGCAGCCCTGTCGGAGGGGGTGTCCACGTGGATATTGAAGTCTCCAAGAATGGGGGTGGGAATATTATAATCGGAAAGAAAGTGCATCAAAGTCAGAGAGAAAAGAGGAGGAAGAGCCTGGGGGATGAGAGCCACACGGAGCTGGAGGGGCGAGTGGAGCAGAACGCAGTGGGCCTCAAAGGAAGAGAAGGAGTGAGAGGCAGGGGCAGCAGGTGAAGATCGGACACTCCTACTCCCCTGGATTTTATCGAGGGGAGCCCCCTCCTCCCTCCCCACCGCTGTTGACTACAGTATGGGTCAAAATGAATCTTGTATCCCAAATGGAAGCTATCACGATGTGGTAACGCAAGGGGAACTGGAACACTCTTGTCTATTTCTCCTCATGCTTTGCTTGTAATTCTGCTGAGAAATGTGGCAGATCCAACAAAGTTAATGAAAGGGAAACATTTTGGCGACAGGGTTTTCTTCCTGGTTTTTAGGCACAAGATGGGCACGGTAGCGGTGTGGTGCCATAGACCCCAGACCCCTCGGCGCTCTCAGAGAGAATCTGGGAGAGCAGCAGGATTTCACCTGCCCAAACGATAGCAGATTAACAGCGGTCTCGGGTTCCTCAAGCAGTTGGTAAAATGCCCAGCTTGGGATGATCACAATGGCTTAGACTCACTACAGCTTTAACCCTTTCGACTGGGCTTTGGTTTTCCAGAACCAACCAAGGGACAGATCCTCAGTGGAGCTTCACCCAGTGCCAGAAACGGTGCCGAGGGGACTAACTGGAATTTGCCAGTACTGCCCAACAGCCCCCTCCACGGCCCCAGAGTTCGCCGTCCCTGAGCACCGCAGAAGAACAAAAGAACTGGCAGCTGCAGGTGACGATCGGGTTTGTGGGTTGTGTGGATTGTACGGGGATCTAGGGGGAGGTTATTTTGTATGCAGTAATTAAGTTTATATGTATTCATTTTTTAAATGTAAGCCAACCCGAGTCCTTTGGAGAAAGGGTGGAGCAGAACTATAATAATGATAGTAATAATGGACATTGCTTCCATTTGGAATTGGGATACAGGGAAATGAAGCAACAGCTTGTAAGTGTAGGAGAGAGAGAGAGCTATCTAGAGCTGGGAGTGACTGACAGGGATTGGCTCGCCCCATTATGACCTGTTGGGTACTTCTCTGAAGCGACCGTGGCTGGCCCCTGTCGGAGACAGGATGCTGGGTTGGATGAACCCTTGATCTGACCCAGTCTGGCACCGACTGTGTTAAAGCAGCTGCATTTATGTCACTGTAGCATGGGCCGAGGTGTGCCAGTCTGTTCTCTTACAAATAAGAAACTCTTTTTTCGCTGAGTCATGTTACACTGGAAGCAAAGGGCTACAGATCTCTACACCCGGACTGCCAAATGCTCACTGGGAGAAGCAAGCAAGGTTAGCCATTTGCCTCCTCTGCCGAGTCCCTGAAAGTTCTGGTACAGCGGGTGAAAAGGAGGCCAGGAGACCGAGGGGAGGAAGGTTAGCTAACTTTGCTGCTATGGTGATCCGACGCATGGGAAGGGTCACCTTAATAGCGCTCCTTGTGTGTGTGGGAGCGTGTTACAGTAAACACAAGCCTTGGCGGCTTGGGGAAGGCTGCCAGCTCGGCTGAGAGACACTGAGCTAATCGTGTTCTTGTTCAGGCTCGAGCAAGCTTTGCAAACGGGAATTGTGGGGGAGTACCGGCCACAGAAACGGCAAGAAGCCTGGGGGGTGGGATTAAGGAATTGGAGTTTAAGCAGAATTCTAGATAATAACTTTAGTATCTGAAAGCGGTTCTGCTTTACAGCCAGTTGCTTATAAATCCTCAAGGGCTTCATTTCTTTGTGTGTGTGCGCGTGTGCGTGTGCGCGTGCGTGCACACGCCAGGCAGTTGCATGGTACCCATCGCCATAGTGCCCAGGTGGTGGTGTGTACGCTTTACAATGAAGCAAATGCAGTTCTTGTGCCGGGGGCACAAACACCCACGCAAGGAGATAAGGCAGCACGCCCGTCACCTACATGGGAGTCTTGGACTCTCAACCTGCCTCTGCCATTAGTTTGCCTCTGCAAATCATCTAACTTCTTTGCACCTCAGTTTTTCCTGCGTGTAAAATGGCCGTCCTAAAGAGTCCTCCCTCAAGGCGGACTTGTGACCCTCTAGCTCCCAAGTCTAGATTACCAAATCATGTTGGGCTCCCAGAAAGGAAAGTTCAGCAGAAGTGTGAAGTATTCAGTAGACTAAGGAGAGCGACCTCCTGCACTCGCATATTTTGGATCTGTTGCTTTTTGAGCTGTCGTAAAGCATCTTTCTGCATGAGCGGTCCCCCAATTTTCTTGTGATGCTTCTAAATTTCGTACTTTGCTCTTTTCCCAGCCGTGCAGTTCTGGTACGGTGGGTTAAAAGGAAACAGGGCGGCCCTGGGATAACTCCAGAATTCAGCCACGGAAGCTGCGATGAATCCAAGCAGTAGCAGTAAGTGCAGCTCAATCACCTGGCGCAGGCACTCCTACATGCCGATGGGAGAGGGTCCCCACTGTTGAGGAATTAGGGTGTGTGTGTGTGTAACTGACCAAGTGACTTTTTTGACAAGCCCGTTGGATTGGATTGGAAAGTAAATGCCTGGGCTCGGCAACTGGGGCAGTGCTTGTGTGACTCCGTCGGGAGCTCGGGGAAAGCTGCGGGTGAGTTGTGACAATCGGCCATTATATCAGAATTGCTAACGTTGGTGCCTTTCCCCTCGATTTCCTCGCCATTGCCAAGCTGTGGCTTCTGGAGCGCAGCGTTCTTTCTGCCGACAGGCTGACTGCTGGTCTGCGCTGGCTTTTTAAATGCATTTTAAAGATCACAGGGTTTTTTTTTCCTGCTGCTGACCCAGGCACTGACAAGAAGCACACAAGGCAGGAAGGGAAGGCTGCTCATGGGTTGCAGACACACAGGCCGCAGCCTGGGGGCTAGAACCATGGTGTGCAGCTGAAGATTGGAAACGTTGCTGAGAAAATCAGAGAAACCAAACTTATCCTAAGCTGAGAATGACACTTGTGTAAATACTAAACATAATATCCTCTCTAGCTTCATTCGAGAGCTTGCAACTGAAAAGGAAGGTTTCTAGATCAGCTCCGATCCAGAGGGGCCAGACGTGACCCACGGAAAGTTTCCTTCCCAGTTCTTGGATGTGGCCCCTGAATCCAGTTCCTGCCCTCCAGCCGCTGAAAAACTGAGCTCAGGGGAAGGGAGCAGAGAGGAAGGCCTGCCCACAAGGGGGAAGGGACAGATCCAGGAGACAGATCTGTAATCTGCACCCTTAACCATCCCCATCCCAACTTGTACATGGCCCTTGGGCTACTACTAATTTTCAAAATGGCCTCTGGAAGGGAAAAGCCTCTCTGCTTCTGCTCCAGATGGTTGTGCAGGCAAGGCGGGGGGGGGGGGGGGGGTGTCATCTAAAGATTCTTGGCAGGTGGAAATAAGTCATCCGGACACTTTGCTGTTGCTGCAGATCTACAGCTTTGAGCTCTAGGCAAAGCGAATGTGTGGAGAACGACTGACCCCAAGCTCCGATGAATGGAAAAGGAGATGAAAAGTTAAGAAATGGAGCTGGTTCTGTTTGGAATAGATGTGAAAGTTTTCCCTTGTGATCAGGGAGCCATGTTCCCAGGCATTTCCCCCTTTGGAGCACGGGTTCCTGCTTGTGGCGCTGTTCCCAAACCCGAGATAAGTGAAGTTAGATCACTAGATACCGACCGAAAATTGCTAGTACTTAGTTAAGCTCATGGGAAGGGACTATTGGGACCCTTGGTTTTGGCATTTGTTTAGGCTCTCTTGCAGCTTTATGTTTACCCAGATAGACGTCCAGTCCTTTTCTTGGCTCCAGGAACTACCCATCCTGGACTGTTTGGTGGACCGGGGGGTGGGGGTGGGGATCCATTGCCCTTTCTTTGAACTTGTGTAAGGTTTTCATTTCAGCAAGTCTCTTAATATATTTTCTACGGGCCGAAGAAAAGCAGCAGCTGAGATTTACTTCTGCACAAGTCTCTTAAGCAGTTAGGATGTGGTAGATGGGGTCACGTTTTATTCAGCTACAAATGGTGTTCAGTGCTTGCAGTGCGTGGACACACAATGACTTGTCTCTCTGTGGGGTAAACGTTGTACCATTCCAGCAGAGCCAAGCACGTGAACTATTCCAGATCATTTTTAGTGCCTGGTTTACTATAGTTGCTGCTGCTCTTTGTCTCCATCTGGGAGGCAGGAAGAAATTATCTTTCAAGTAAAGGGATGTCGCATCCAACACAAACTCCTGGTCTTCACTTTCCTGGTTCTTCATAGCCTTCCTCCTCCCTAGCTTTCTGCCTTCATTTCCTGCTACGTTTCCACCTGGAAACTTTAATTCTCCTTTACTGCTGTAACTCGCCTAGCCCAGAGTCTATGCTCCCTAAACCATCTTCTCCCCTTCATCCACACTGCTCCCCATGCCTGGAAGGCCTTCCCCGAGGACATTTATTCTGCTCCCTCCCGCCTAACCTTCAAACCGCCCCCCCCCCTCCCCGGAAAACCTACCCCTTCCGTCAGGCTTTCTCTAGCATCTCCCCCCCACAGGTTTGTTATGGCTGCCTCCTCTTCACGCGGCCCCCCACTTCCCTATCACCAAACTAAGCACATGCCCCTGCCACTTCTCAACTTCAGGAATGTTTCCCTACGTTCCCTTCTCCCTTGTCTCTCCTAGATTGTAAGCCCCTTGGGGCAGGGACCTGTCTCTAATTAGCGATAGCTTAGTGCCAGGCCCATTGCGAGCACTATACCCTAACCCCAACACATCCACGTAATAACCCCATCCAGTTAGCTTCTGGAGGATGAAGGCTTGGAGGGGGATAGCATTGGGGAATCTGACCCCAGGCAGATCCTGCCCTCCGCTGCTTCTGTCACACCGTAGTTAAAGCCTTGGTTGTTTCTGTTGGAAGCAGACTCCCTTCACTCCCCGCTCCCATAGTAACCAGCACCTGGAACGGCTCCCATGGGCATGGCAGCACACTGCGCTAACAGCTCAAGCGTCTCTCCTTTGCTCCCATGGCGATCAGCCCAGTGATAAAAGCATGTACCGCCGAGCGCGAGAGCTAGGAGGTGGGGAAACGGGAGAACAGAGGGGAAACAGAGAGGCAGCATCTCCTGGAACAAGGCAAGACCCAAGTGTGCCTGCCTAAGAGCCAAGCCATCCCAGCTGGGGAGCCGAGGCTCTTTCAATCAAGGATGCCACATTCCCGTTGCCTGCTCTGTTAGGGTGAACTTGAGACAAGGAGAAAGGAGGGACGGATGTGTCATCCAAATCCATCAAGAGCCGTCAATCACGGAGAATGCGTCGAGTCTATTCTTGTCAAGCTTCCTTCGTGATTCAACACCCAGAATATTCCTGCTCCCTCCCTTTCATCTTTCCCCAGCAAACGCAGCTGCCTCATCCCACTTGGCTGGCACGGCTGACATAGGGACCGTAACAACTTGCTGCTGCTTTATAGTTATTTATTTTATTTCAAATGGCAGCTCGGGGCAGCGTACAGCAGATAAAATACACATCATATCAATCGGAGAGTTAATTCTCCAGCTCATGGTGGGATCGATGGACTCCATCAGCAGTCCCAGTCGGTCAGTACCAAATAGCTTGGCTTGGTATTATTGTGCGTCTGGAGCTGACCACCCAAATTATTATTATTATTTTATTTATGTAGCGCCAGCGCTGTACCTGGCACTGTACAATGAATAGGGAGAGGTCCCTACCCGCAAAGAGCTCACCATCTCGGAGACGAGGCAGAGGCGAATATCGGGAGAGACCAGGATACGCTGATGAGGTTGAGAGTTCTCTGGGGGGAGGCAGGATGGCGACAGCTACCGAATTCCCGACCGCTGGCCGTCCCGCGACGGAGAAGCCTACAACCTCTCTAGGCAACTTGTTCCATTGCTGCCCAGCTCCTACTTTTAGGAGGTTTTTCCTGATATCGAACGGAAACCTCCCTTTCTGTAACTTGCACCTACTGCGTCTAGTCCTGCCCCCTGTAGCAGTGAAAAACAGTTCCTTGCTGCCATGTTTATGGCGCCCTTCTGCGATCATGTCTCCCCTTAATCTTCTGTTCGCTAGGGCTAAACCTGCCCAGCTCCTTAACCTTTCCTCATCAATCTTGCTTTCCAGACCCCTTATCCTCTTTGGCCGCCGTCCCCTGAACCCGCTCCAATTTGTCAGTGTTCTCCTTGGAACGAGGTGCCCTGAACTGGACGCAGCGCTCCCAGTGCCGAACAGAGTGGAGTTATTCTCTCCGCTGACTTGGAGACAACGATTCTGTTACTACAGCCTAAAACTGCATTAGCCCTTTTTGCAGCTGTGTCCCATGGCGGAGTCGTGCTCTGTTTGTCCCTAGACCCGTCTCACACGTGCTGCTGCCAAGCCAGGGATTCTCCGTTTTATACTCGTTCCTCCGTCTTTTCTTCTCCAGGTGCAGAACTTGACATTTATCTTAGCTGAATTTCATCATCTTAATTTCAGCCCAGATTTCCAACCCATCCGTTTTTTAAAACTCTATCCTCCACGGTGCTAGCTGCCCGTCCCAGCTTTGTGTCACCTGCAGACTTGGTACGCGAGGGGAGATTAAAAGCCGTCTTCCTAGAGAATAAACACTGCCTGGCTTGTCGCTTTTCCCCCATCTCAGGATCAGTCTTTCTGACTTGGTGCTTATTAGCGTTTCGCTGTGCACTTCTGTTCCTTCCGTAATGGATTCGTTCTGGCCTCTTGCTTAGTTCTCGACAGTGAGGCATGAGGAGCTCGCATTTCACCAAACCTACCCTGGCCAGTGGGCTCCTATGGAAGTGCTAATGATGCAGCATTTCCTTCCGCCCAACCGGATACTCTTTCTGCTTCACATCTTGACTCTATCCTCGTGCAGAGATGGCATCCCGTGTGGCAAAGAATGCACATCCTGTGGACAACAGTAGAGCGGTTTTTAAATCCGGCTTTGCTCCAGTGTCCCTCTCCTGCACCATCTGCCTGATAACAGTATCCTGACACGCATGTTTCTAGAGCCTCTGCCATAACGCGGTATCATTGAACTGCAGTGTTGAAGGGAAAGGTTATAAGGAAATGAGGGAAAGTGGCTTGGTTTGGTGCATCTTCCATCTATTCCTTGGCACAGGCAAAGCCTTGGGTTGGAGCTCAAAGACCTAAAGAGAAATGTATCCATTCACTTCTTGGCAAGCTTTTATTTCCTCTCTCTCAGACTAAAGAGAAAAAGGAATGAAAAAAACCCATTCTAGGTCTAGCTCTTTCCCAGAGGGCAAACCGTGAAGCCCGTTGTTATCGCAACAAGGGCTTTACGTACCCTCTATAGATTTATATAACCAATAACTCGAGGGGGCTTGCTTTGAGTCCTCTGTGCATGCCCCCCTCTCTGCTCCCTTCTTTTAAGATGTGCCTTATGGGGTCAGACCCACGGCCCATCGATCCCAGCTCCGGTTGCCGGGTTATAACAGAGGGCTGATCCATTCCCTGCTATCGCTCCTTGTCCCCGACAACCAGAGAGAGGTCTCCTCCCTTGGGCCAGCCTTCTGCCCTCTAAGAACTTACCCAATCCGAGATCCAACCCTTCTTTGGGGCTTGGTCAGTGGGCCAGATTCAGGAATTAGGAAGTGGCTAAATGAAAACCAGCTGCAGGCCAGACGTTTTCCCCACCCGCGACACCCATATAGCAAGGGGGCAAATTAGAAGCCTACTATAATGAAGTACTTTTGTGTTAACAAATGTGATCTTGGGCAACTCACTTATCTTTTCCTCACATCTGGGAAAGGGTGCCGGAAGCACTTCCTTGAAGACTGCCTTTTGTCTGTCTTGCCACAGTGAGAAAAAAACCCAGCATGTCTTGGGGGTGTAATACCATTGACTTTTGTGAAGACCAAGGCTTCTAAGTGTCCGTATCATTTCTGGAAAAAAGCAGGGACTCAAGTCATAAGTCACTTAATATGGCCAAGATGGACGTTCTTATCCTTCCTCTTAAACCCACTTCTTCCTGTCTCCACCTCTGTGGAGAACACTTGTCGTCCTTCCTGTCCCTTCTTCCCACCACCTCTGTGGAGAACACTTGTCGTCCTTCCTGTCCCTTCGTCCCTCCATCTCTGTGGAGAACACTTGTCGTCCTTCCTGTCCCTTCGTCCCTCCACCTCTGTGGAGAATACTTGTCGTCCTTCCTGTCCCTTCGTCCCTCCACCTCTGTGGAGAATACTTGTCGTCCTTCCTGTCCCTTCGTCCCTCCACCTCTGTGGAGAATACTTGTCGTCCTTCCTGTCCCTTCGTCCCTCCACCTCTGTGGAGAATACTTGTCGTCCTTCCTGTCCCTTCGTCCCTCCACCTCTGTGGAGAATACTTGTCGTCCTTCCTGTCCCTTCGTCCCTCCATCTCTGTGGAGAACACTTGTCGTCCTTCCTGTCCCTTCGTCCCTCCACCTCTGTGGAGAATACTTGTCGTCCTTCCTGTCCCTTCGTCCCTCCACCTCTGTGGAGAATACTTGTCGTCCTTCCTGTCCCTTCGTCCCTCCACCTCTGTGGAGAATACTTGTCGTCCTTCCTGTCCCTTCGTCCCTCCACCTCTGTGGAGAATACTTGTCGTCCTTCCTGTCCCTTCGTCCCTCCATCTCTGTGGAGAACACTTGTCGTCCTTCCTGTCCCTTCTTCCCACCACCTCTGTGGAGAACACTTGTCGTCCTTCCTGTCCCTTCTTCCCTCCACCTCTGTGGAGAACACTTGTCGTCCTTCCTGTCCCTTCTTCCCTCCACCTCTGTGGAGAACACTTGTCGTCCTTCCTGTCCCTTCTTCCCTCCACCTCTGTGGAGAACACTTGTCGTCCTTCCTGTCCCTTCTTCCCTCCACCTCTGTGGAGAACACTTGTCGTCCTTCCTGTCCCTTCTTCCCTCCACCTCTGTGGAGAATACTTGTCGTCCTTCCTGTCCCTTCCTCCCTCATCTTCGATTTCTCTCTCTCCTTCTCTGCTCGCATCCCAAACTTGTCATTTCTTTCTTTATAGCATTGCCAAAATCCATCCCTTCCTTTCTGAACGCTCTACCAAAAGCCTTATTCATTCTCTCATCACCTCCCACATAGACTATTGTAACCTACTTCTTGCAGGCCTCCTGCTGAGCCATCGATCTCCTCAGTCTATTAAAAATTCAGCCACAAGACTCGCCCCCCTTGCATGCTGCTATGCCCATGTAACACTGGCTCCCCATCTGCTTCTGCATACAGTTCAAGCTTCTTCTACTTAACCTATAAATGCCTTCACTCTGCAGCCCCTCACTACTTCACCTCCCTTATTTCCCCCTACTCCCCTTCTCGTGGCCTCCAGTCATCGGGCAAGATGCTCTTATCTGCACCCTTCTCCTCCATCACCAACTCCGGACTCTGTGCCTTTCACCTCACCGCCCGTACGCCTCAAACAATCTTCCTTAGGCGGCGTGTCAGGCCCCCTCCCTCTCCGTATTCGAGGCCTGCCTAAAGGCCCACCTCTTTGAGGTCGTCTTTAATTCGTGAATCCAGGCTGTCAGAGCCTTGTAGATTTTAACTAAAATATCTTAGTTGGAATGAATCATTTATTGAATAAACAGCATCCTGTAGTCCCAGGATTCCTATAATACCCCTTGTTTTTAACTGTGTGTGTCTTAACTAGATTGTAAGCTCCTTGGCGCAGGGACCATCCTTGATGTTATGTGTCTCTGTGCAGCCCTGCGTACGATGTATCGCCATAGAAAGGAGGAGGAGGAGCACTATTTAGAAATTACTCTGTATTTTGGTGCATAGAATCTTAAGAGTTGGAAGGAATCTCGAGGGGCATCTAGTTCAACTCCCTACTGGGGGGCAGGATGACAACAGCTACAACATCCCCGACATATTGGCCGTCCAGACTCTCTTTGAAAACCAGTGATGGAGAGCCTACAACCTCTGTAGGCAACTTGTTCTATCGCCACACAGTTCTGTTAGGAAGTTTTTCCTGATATCTAACTGAAATCCACCTAAGGGGATGTCTGCACTATGCGTTTATCCGGGTCTTTTAACACAACGGGGCCCTGTCTCACTAGGTAACTTGTGGGGATTTTACCATAATAAACGTGATCTGTCGTACTGCTAATCTTTTGGGGCAAGTGGAGCATGAGTCATCGAGCCTCAATGCATATTCTTTGCGTATACGCACAGAATGTGAGATGAGATCTTTCGACAGGTCTGCATGAATAAGGTAATTGCTAATTTAATTTCCGTTGTCTTTAGTAGTGCGTTGGCAGAGGAACTGTTTAGGAATAATTAGGAAAGATGACTCTGATCCAAAAACAGCTTCAGCTAAAAGGTCACTTGTATCGCATGTAAAAATGACATCTTGGGAAAAGTAAACTTCTGTCCTAAAAACATAACTTTTAAAAACAAGTAAGCAGGGCAAGATGGATCCTGCCGTAACTCCAGAGAGCAATGTAAACTTGCAAACTACATCCGACCTCCATCAAATCGCACTCTGACCTGTAGATGGCGTAAGCACTCCCCTTGTGCTCCTGCCCCACTGATAAAGACTAACCACTTATTCTGGGGGGCTTCAAGGAGGCCAGTCCGGAGTAAGTGGCTGGTGGATTGTACCTTAAAGCTCTTGATTTTTTTTTAAAGCCGTCCTAACCTGGACTCTTCTGTCTTACCTGCGGTTCTGCAGAGACAGTTCTTTGTAGCAGAGATGGGCACAGGTAATGCAGCCGCACCAGGCGGCTGTTCTCACCTGCAATTAGCTGCATCCAGAAAAATTGCACTTTGTTTTGTGCCAGTAGTCTTAAAAACCGGGACAGAATTCAAAGACCAAGTAAAAGACAAAGTAGTTTAGAAAAATAATAAATAAAGAATTTGTTGCCAATATTATTTTTTATCAGAGTAGAAAAAGTGGTTTGAACCTATTAGGAAAGCAAAGAAAATAATCTAAGAATTCAGCAGCCCCCTTCAGTTCCAGGTTGGCACGTTGCTTCACGTTGTAGCATTGAAAGATGACTCTCTTCCTGCTTCACAAGAGTTCAGGTACCCATCCTGACTAGTTAGGCTAAGCAGAATATCCGTTTGTTGGTAGTAAGTATGTGGCCAAATGCAAGGAGAGAAAAAGTCTTTCCATGCTTCCCTACCCGGAAGAGAGGAAAACTCAGCTGTTTCAATCCTAATTTGGCAAAGTCCCATTTGCTTAAGTTGGGTGATGAAGGTATGTGTTTATCTGGTCCGATGAAGTGAAGTTTTAAGTCTTGTCTATGTGGAGAGTTTCAGAGTTTAGCAAATGATGTGAATTTAGCTCAGTTGTGGCCTGCTGGTGGTGGTTATATAGTGGCATCAGTGGGCCTGGCTTTGAGCAGTCACAATTAGAGACAGATCTCTGCCCCAAAGGGGTTACAATCTAGAATGGACATGGGAGGGGAGCTTAGGGAGAGACCGGGATACATACATAACATTGACAGGTTGCAGGTGCACATGCTTAGCTTAGCTTTAAAGGAAGGAGGAGGATTCTGAAGGATAAGACGGTGTAAGTAGAAACCTAAATGTGCAAGCTAGGAAAAGTCTGATGGGAGAGGTAGGTATTTAGGAGAGATGTGAAGTTTAGGAGGGAGGGAGGGAGTAGGGCAAATATGCTAGAGGGCTGTGTTCCAGGTGTAGGGCAAAGCTCCCAATTCAATGCAAAATTACCCTGTGGCTTCTTTTACTCCTCCCTCTGAAGTATCCAGTATTTGCTACTGCCAGGGACTGAACACTGGGCTAGATGACCCCTCGTCTGTGGCTTTTAAAAATGTTCTTATAACCTCTTATGTGGACTTGCAAATTCGGCTGAGTGTTACCTTGACTGGAGACGCAAGGAAGCTAAATTGAACTGAGCCCCTCTCAAGCAGAAATAGGACGAGGCTTGCCCTGGTTTGACTGCATTGGATTGATTAATCAGGCCTGAGTTCTCGTGGACGAGGATCATGCACGCTGATGCTTCTGGACTTGGCATCTTTTCAGGTCCCTCTCGAATGCTGGCGTTTGCTTACAGCTCTGCGTACGACTCGTAGCGCTATAGAAAAGATGATTAGTAGTAGTTCCTTTACATTGAAATACCCTGTTATGGGGAGACGGTAGTGTCTGCCACCTCCTATATTATCGGCCGACTGCTGCCGTTTCTTGCGTTCGCCTCTTTAGCACGCGTATCACTTCAGCTTGGCCTGAACCCAACTAACCTGACCAATGTCCAGTTGAAGAGGATGGTTCTGATGGGGCAGCTTCAGAGACCCGTGAAGCTCTGATTTAAAATGGCCCAGTTGCAAGAGAGAGCCCACTGTGAACGACGGGGACAAAAGGAGTTGGGATGATAGCTTTTATTCCACCTATCCCGTTGGGGAGCGTATGCAATAGGGAAGAAGGATAAATAAGCCCCCAGCAGCTACATTATTACTGCATGGACATCTCCTCCACAATTGGCAGGCAATGCGATACGCTGCTTATGGGATTAGAGCTAATTTTGCAAGGGACATAATGGAAATTTCCATGGGAAACCCAGCATTATTGTAGCCTGCTTGCTGCCTGCCAGGGTCCAAGGAAACCCAGATAGTTGTGCAGATCTGTACGGCTGATAATCCCCCTTGTCATTTCCCCTAGAACCTTGGCTTCCATTTACGTGAAGGGACTGAAACCAAAATGGAAATTTGGAAGAGTCTCTCCACATTTCAGCTTAGAAATCAACTTTATCAGGAAGGGCTTGAGCAGGAGCGGGGAACCTCAGGCCCAGGGACCAAATGCAGCCCGCAGCAAGTTTTTATGGTGCCCCTTTCCAGTTCCTTGATGGATGTAGGTCTAGGCCCCACCTCCAACCTCTGAAAGACTGAGCTCAGGGGAAGGGAGCAGAGAGGAGGGCCGGCACACAGGGAGAGGGGACAGATCTCACTGACAGACTGAGCTAAGGGGAAGGGAGCAGAGAGGAGGGCAGGCGCACAGGGAGAGGGGACAGATCTCACTGACAGACTGAGCTCAGGGGAAGGGAGCAGAGAGGAGGGCCGGCACACGGAGAGGGGACAGATCGCACTGACAGACTGAGCTCAGGGGAAGGGGGCAGAGAGGAGGGCAGGCGCACAGGGAGAGGGGACAGATCGCACTGACAGACTGAGCTCAGGGGAAGGGAGCAGAGAGGAGGGGAGGCGCACAAGGAGTGGGGACAGATCCGTGATCTGAGCTCTCCTCTTCCTGAGTGCAGCCCTTACTCACCCCTGCTCCTAAAGGTTTGCCACCCCTGGGCTTGATTCTGCACAGTGCTGAGCACCGGAGCCCACGTGCTGCAAAGCAGTTAGGCATGTGCTTTTTACCCTAAGCATGGGAGTACTTCACAACATTGGGGGTAGGGGTGCGCAGCACCTCATGGTGTGAAGACCGAGGCAGCCAGCACAAGGTTTGTCCCCCACTTAAGCCACAAGGAAGAGGGGGCAAAAAAGACTGAAGACCAACTTGAGAGCTGGGAAAGTGGCTCACAGTACAAGAAAGAAGGGGAGAGGAGGCTTGGCTACTGCCGTATTGCAAATAGCCAGCATTATAGGCAAGGCTTTCACAACTGGCCAGAGGGAGGGCCGAACCAGAAGTCGTGCCCAGAACGTAAATCTGGACAGATTCCAGTCGGACAGAAGATGCCCAGTCAAGCCGGGAAGGTGAGCATTAGCCATTGAAGGGGCAAGGGTGGATTCGGCAGCATTGTCAGACTTCAGGTCAAGCTGCGATACCTCTTTTAAATAGATTTGTTTTAGCCCGGCACAGACTGCTTGGTTTGATAGCTCAACAAGTGGAAGAAAAGCGATATTCTATGTTCTACGGGGGCATCCCGATCATCTTTTCGGAGCTTAATATCGATCGATCAATCTCTTTCTAGCTCTCACTGATGCTGGCACAGCGTTGAGCTTCTGTCTCTTTACCTACATGTTTAGAATATTTACCTTTTGTCAAAGAGGTATTTTGAAGTTGGATTCATACCTGTAAAAGAGGTTGAAGTTCTTGGATGCTTTAGAAGAAAAAAAATGTTTTGATGCGACTCTTATAGGCATTGTTGGAAATCTTGCCCATGAGTACGTAGCCAGTAATTTAAAGTTCCAATCACAGATACTGACTTTATTATTATTTTTTTAAGATATAATTTCTACAGAACTTTCAGCATTCAACGTGCTTTACAATCCTTAGTTTACCCTCCCAGGAACCCTGTGAAGTAGGTCATTATTCCTATTTTACAGAGAGAGAACTTGCCCAGTGCTGCCCACTGAATTCATGGCTGAACCAGGATTTGAATCTTGGTCCGTTGAGTCCAAGTGCAAGATCTCATCCACTAGGCTGTACTGATCTGACCACCTGGATCCCCTTCGGGAGGATTCGATGGCTGCTTCGATAATGCTTGCTCTGTTACAATATTTAAACTCAGTCAGTCATGAGAACATAAGACGTGCCAGACTGGGTCAGACCGATGGTCCATCTAGCCCAGCATCCTGTCTCCGACAGCGGCCAATCACGGGGGCTTGGGAGAAGCCCCCAACAGGTCACAATGGGGGATCCATTCCCTGTTGTTTCCCCCCAGCTCCCGTCATGTTCCCTGATCCTGTCTGGCTAATAGCTGCTAATGGATCTATCTTCCAGAAACTTGTCCAAACCTCTTTTAAACTCCGCTCTAGTGCTGGCCCTCACCACAGCCTCTGGCAGTCTTTCTTTATATTGTTTTGACCACAATGGGGGAATCCGAATGGTTGCTAATGCAAGACTCTCAGAAGGAGTCTGCCATAAAGCATTCAGCTTCTTCAACCATGCCAGGGGGAGGTGTCACCTGACCTCGAAGGGAAGACTGATACTTTCTCCAATTCTTTATAAGGTAACTGAGAATGCATTTCAGAACTTAATTGATAATCCCTCTAAGAGCGGATCTTTCCTCACTTGGAGCCATTTGGATCCTGGCCACTGTAATCTCCAAATCCCAGCAATGGTCTGATTGCTCCAAGCCCTTCAGAAAGTCTCTGCGTTCTCAGGGTGAGCTGCTTTATACAGGGAGAGTTACATAAACGTCTCTTGAAAACGTTACCATTTTAGGTGAAGTGAGGAGTGCGTCTCTCAATCACCAATTTCTGTGATGATTCTTTTGATTCCTCCCCGAGCTGCCAAGCAGACAGAACTACTGTAGGCTTGGTTCTGTGGTCCTTGCTCGTACGTGGAGTCCTGTGCTAAGTTGATTTGGCTGGGACTGCACCTGCAGTTGAGGCTCGTAGTATCGGGCCTGCTGTCTGCCTCCAAAATACACCCTCGTTCACTCACCGAAGCACTAGGCATGGTCATCACGCGGGGCCTAGTGTCAAGACTCCCATTGAGTTTGGGTGGGGGGGTCTTTGAACCTGGTTCCGTGAGGAGCCGTGCTGAATCACCAGAGTCTGCTTTCCTCTGGTACGGTCGTTGGCAAGGGCGTGTCCTCTTGGCCAAGGAATGTGCTGTTAGTTGGTCATCTTGGGAATGTTTTATAAACCTGCCCTGATCCCATGGGATGGGCAGAATAAAAACAAAAATTAACCAAATAAATAAATTCAGTGAGCACCTGTCGATTGCTTTCTCTGTAGCTCTCTTCCTCCCGCCTCCCTGGCTAGCTCTGCAGGCTATTGTTTTGGGGGCCAATCCAAACCCTGCCACTGCCCTAGCCCCTTCAAGGTGGGACACAAAGGAATCATTTCATGCACTCCACTTAGCGCAGGGTCTGGGGTGGCGGGCGGACGTGGAAGAGTCTAAACACTGGTCATTTATTATAGAGGCCCTCCTTGCGGGCCATTTTGGAAATTAGCATAAGCTCGGCGAGCCACGTCGGAGTCGGGAGAAAGGTGCTCAGAACGATTCAAGGGAGAGGCGTGCCAGATACGGATCTATGCCAGGGATCAACCCCCTGTGCTCGAGGGCATGCCCCCACCTCCACTCCTTCCCCGAGCTGAGTTCCCTTGCCTGGCTCTAGACCTGGGCCCCGTCTTTCTAGACACTACGGAGACGGAACGGAAAGGCAGCCCCCCCTGCCGAGGAGCCGAATGCCAGGCAAGAGCGGGTAGGTGGCCCCGTACGGCCCCCAGGCAGGAGGAGTAGTGCTGCCTGGCGTAACTGCCACAGAACGTGACACGCCAGCTGCCTGGCTCGTACTGGGTTTCTTACAGGCCTTTCCCGCCTGACTGGGCAGAGCGGCCAGGCCCAGCCTGACTTCGGTGTATTTGATTATTTCCTGTGGGGAGGCCGGGGAGGGGCGTGTCTACATGCCCGCAGTCCCAGAATCCTCTGCTTTCCCAGGCTCTTGCCATCTAAGCCTGGGCTGCCTCTCTCTCACAAACCTTCCTAAGCCGTCCCTGCAGTCCCTGTGGGGATTTCTCCTGATCTGCGGTGAGCCCCTGCCGGGAGAATGAAGCAAATTGGTTTCTGCTGAACAGCCACTGTTGTTTGTGTGGGGGGTTGTTCTAGTGAGTAGGGCACGCAGCATTTCTGGAGATCCTGTTACAGAGGGGCTTCCCGCCCCCCGCATTAAGGTGTGCGCCTGCAATCCCCTGCCCTTGGAAACCTTAGTCAGATGAAATCGTAACAGGATTTTTCCACACCAGAAATATCTTGGGGTGGCTATTCCAAGTTCAGGCTTCTAGGATGCGCAGAGAGGTGTTCTTGGCAGACGCTCTGCCGGTTTGGATCTCACCCCTACTCCAGCGATGGGGAATCCCCGACCCAAGTTTTTAGGTAGCCCCTTTTCAAGTGCCTGGATCCGGTCCCTGGGTCCAGTCTCTACCCCACAAGTGCTGAAAAACTGAGCTCAGGATAATGGAGCAGAGAGAAGGGCAGGCGCACACAGGTAGGGGACAGATCCATAGTCTGGGCCCTCCTTTTCTTGAATACACCCATTAACACCCCCACCCCCAACTTCTGTGCGGAGCTCAGAGCTCGTACTAATTTTCATTGTGGTCCCCGGGGCAGAAAGATTTCCCCACCTCTGCCCTTACACGTTCACCAAAGCCCCCAAGTCTGAGCATTTTTCGGAGGCAACATAAGACCTTCCCCTTCACCGTGTTTGGCAGGTTGGGGATAGGGCTTTGGGGAGGCCAGGATAGGGGATTTTTAAATGGTTTTATGTATGTGTATTTATTTATTTTAATCAAATGTATACCCTGCTCTTCCCCTGAGGCTCACAATGTATAAAAACCACATAAAACCATATAAAAATCCTCTTTAAAAACCCCCAGAGCCCTATCCCTGCCTGCCTGCTGAATACTCGCCCAAACAAAAAGGTCGTACGTCGCTTACAAAAGATGAGCGGGCTTGGGCTTTGGCAAATTTCCGTAAATACGCTATCAACTGCCCCTGAGCAGTAGATGAAAAGGCAGGCTATACATTTTCAATAAAATAAGTAGGGTTCCAGTTGCCAGTGAGGTGTACAGCTGTGAATACCACTCCTGGACCCCCAAAGGCCCCAGAAAGGATGACAGACTTGGAGTTGTCACGGGCTGCCCAGAGAAGGGCTGAGAGTAGTCTCCAAAGGGCGATGGAGGAAGGAATGCCGAGAGGTTCCCCTGTCCTGGCTGGATTGGGGAGTTGCGGTTCGTGCCTAGCTCAGAGGAGTTGTAATGCTACTGGCTAGGATTTGCAGAACCTTAGTCAAGGGCCTAGCTATGATGGGAACACGCAGTCCTGCTTTTCCTGGGGCCCGTGAGCCGGGGAGGAGGGAGGTCTACACGCCCTGGTGCCTTTGCACTGCCTGCCCGGGGGGGCATTCTGTCTTCTGCACCGGGGCCCAGTCTAACCTAGCTACGCCCTTTACTTTAGGTTTTCAGTTGTTTACAGCCCTGCAAAAAAAATGGCAACAGCGCTATTCCACTGTAATGAATTCAACATCCTGTAAATGGATGGCCGCCTGCCAAAATCTGAATACGTTTTACAGAATGCAAAAGCATATTATACACGACAAGACACAATAGGATACAATACAGAAGGAGAAACCACCACAACAAACTCAATCCATTGTAGACTCAGTCCATCAAATATTGCACACTGCATGGAAATGACAAGTTAGAGAGAACAGAACCCCGTAGTGGGAATCGATGGTTGAAAATCCAAGAAAATCAAAAGTAACTTTCTTTTTTTCCTTTTTTTTTTTTTTTTACTTGCAATCCTCAAACAGTTTTACTCTGTAATTCCGGATTCCTTGCATGTCTGTCTTGTAGCTGTGAGTTAGGGCGGGATCATAGGTATTTTGGGGGCGGGAAGGGACTTTGAGGGTCATCTAGTCTAACACCAATTGCCTGTGTGCAATAGTTTATCCTTCATAGTCAAACTACAAGGCTGGGGAACAAAATAGGCATCTAAGCCTTTGTCCCGTGCCTGTCATCGTGGGGCCTGAGCCCAGGGCACATTGACAAAGGCCTTTAAGAGATGTTAACTGTGATCCCGAAAGCACATAACCCTAACGGGGGAGCCCTCTGCAGTGCCTGCTGGAGTAAGTAGGGGCGGCCTCAGTCCTGCCTGCCACGTAGGTTTGTTATTCTTCCTGACTCCGCTGTCGTCGCTGTTTTCCAGTAACTCGGCACAACCACCTAAAGGACTTCATGCTGGTGGTCTCCATCGTCATCGGTGTGGGGGGCTGCTGGTTTGCCTACATCCAGAACCGCTACTCCAAGGAGCACATGAAGAAGATGATGAAAGACCTGGAAGGGCTTCACAGAGCGGAGCAGAGTCTCCACGACCTCCAGGAAAGGTGAGCCTGCCTGCCCGTGGGGCGGGGTGGGGGGTGTGGTCTCTGTCGAGCGGTCAAGCTCCGTTGGATGCCGTACACCGACTGCAGCCGTCTGCCCGCAAACCCTTTTAGCCAGTCTGCCTTTCTGGTTTGGGTATTTTAATACTGTTAATTGTTTGTAGTATTTTAAAAGGATTTTATAGTTGACTGTTTGTGGTGTTCGCTGCCAGTGTGCAGGAGGGTGCGGGATATAAATATTTGTAATAAATAATAATAATAAATAACCCTACTAGGTTTCCTAGTTCTATTGTGTTGAGAGGATCCTTAGGATAATCCCAGGAATGGGCAACATTTCCAGCCTTGAGACCTGCATCCCAAAGTCTTCAGAGGGTGCACATGTGGTGACTGCACTCCTCTCCTTCCGCTCCCCTCTTGCCCCTCCTAGATTGTAAAGCTGCCTGAGCTCTAATTAGTGATGGTTCGGGGCCACGTACGTTGCCGGCACCGTACACGCCCACAACCTTCTCCTGCTCCGTCCGTGGCTGCCGGAGCGAGTCCCCTGCAGTCCTGGCTGCTGAGAGTTTGAGGAGCAGCAGCTGGGTTTCAGCTACCGAAACCCGAGCAGAGTCGAGTAACACAGCCCCATTAAGGCAGCACGGAGTTCACAAGCAGCCCTGGCCGAGGGCTGCACTTGAGCTGCCCGTCTATTTTCTAGTGCACTCGCTTAGCTAGTGTTGAACACTAGCTCCCTTCCTGCAGTCGCAGAATGAGAGAAGGGATGGATCAGCTTCCATGTGAGGAAAGAGAGGCTCAGTCGGTTCGGGCTGTTTAGCTTGGAGAAGAGGTGGCTGAGGGGAGATGTGCTAGAAGTCTATCATATCATGAGTGGCACGGAGAAAGCAAATAAGGAACTGTTTGCCATTTCTCACAATAAGAGAACAAGGGGACACACTCTGAAGTTAAATGGCAGCAGATTTAAAAAGGAACAAAAGGAAGTACTTTTTCACACAGCAAACAATACAGTTGGGAACTCATTGTCAGACAGAAACTAGAGACATTCTTAGAGGATAGAGCCATACGTGCCTACTAGTTGGGGCTTCAATCCCTAGTTGGGAGTGGTCAGCAGGAGATGGGTCACACTTCCATGACCTGTACTTGTGTTTCTCTTGAGCTACTGGAGCTGGCCACCGCTGGAGACAGGATACTGGGCTAGAGGGACTGCTGGTCCGACCCAGTCTAGCACTTCTTATGTCCCTTAACGGGTCCCAGGTGTCTCAGTTCCTAGGTGTCTTACATGAGACATGGCAGAAGCAGCAGCTGCTCTAGGCTTTGAAGATTCGAAGACTGGCCCAGCCCTGCCTGTTGGGATGATGGTTTCGGCACTGGTCAAAAAGAGATATTGTTGGGGGGAAATGTAGTCGTATCATTACAACTTGAATAGCCCTTCAGCATGAAAAAAAACCTGACACTCCACATTCCAGTTCACCATTTGTGCTTGGTTAATGGCTGCCAACTGGTGGTTTAAAATGATTTGGGGTGGTTAGAGGGCTATCCGCCCTCCCTATTGCTGCATTTAAGCAGGAGCCATCCCTTCCCTTTATAGAGGTCTATAAAATCATGAGTTGGGTGGAACTTGTAAACAGGAACGGTTATTTACCCTCTCAGCTAGCACTAAAACTAGGGGACACTCCATGAAACTCACAGGTGGCAGAGTAAAAACAGACAAAGTATTTTTTCACTCAGCGTATAACTGGGTTGTGGAATCTCCTGCCAGAGGCTGCGGTAAGGGCCGGTACTAGAGCTGAGTTTAAAAGAGGTTTGGACAAGTTTCTGGAAGATCGGTCCATTAGCAGCTATTAGCCAGACAGGATTGGGAAACAAAACCCTTTACTGTCGGGAGCCTGGGGATGCCCCACAGGGAATGGATCCCCCATGGTGACCTGTTGGGTGCTTCTCCCAGACCCCCGTGACTGGCCACTGACAGAGACAGGATACTGGGCTAGATGGACCATTGGTCTGACCCAGTCTGGCACTTCTTATGTTCCCACAGTTCAGGTGGTTAATGGCCGTTCTTCTCTCGTGCCACGTGCAGTATTAGAAGCCAGAAACTGCAAAATAGTCCTGTGTGTCCTTCCAGAAGAATGCAAAGTCATCTGCCTGCTTTCAAACCTCGCCTGGCTCGGATTCTCTTCCCAGCAGCCAAGGGAGAGGGCAAAATGTGCTCTTCTGGTGGACATCATTCAGGAGAACCATTTAGCTGCATCTCCTCTTCATGGATTCTTCCTCTGGAGAATCTGTGTGAGACGCATCTTCCCGGATGGCACAGCGATATGCTGCAAAACCCCACAAACTGTTTGTTAGGAAATAGAAAGCTTTGTTTTGGACCATCAGTCAGTCAAACACTGCCTCTCCTTTGTCACAAAAAAAACGGGCCGTTGCTCTGACCAAGGATGCTGTTTTTTTGTTTGGGAAGTTTAGTTTGCACTCATGGGATCCCAGACATGCTGCTTGTTCTCCCATAACTAATTCAATTCCATTTATTTTGACAGGATTACTTGTGTGAATATTGGGTACAGGATCAGGTGAGGAGAGGGTTATGCAAAGGTGGACCAATGATAACCTACTTGATTTCTTTTTAAAAAGAGATCAAATGGATCTCTATTTTAGGCCAACGTTTGTTGGAGAGCATGTGCAAGCTTTTGGGCCTCACAGGGCCCTTCCTCAGGCTGGTAAAAAAAACCAACCTTAAACATGCCTGAGGAAGGGCCCCGTGTTGCCCAAAAGCTTGCGTGCACTCTCCAGCAGAAGTTGGTCCAATAAGAGAGATCGTCCGAACTACTGTGTCTCGATCGCTTACATTTGGGACCAGCACGGCAAGCCCTGCTCACTTAAAAAGAAGTCTAGTATATCCTTAATTTCACCATTTTAACAATCTATCAGATTTGGGCTTTAATTACCCTTCTTTCTACATTGATCCTGCCGCTGAGAGCAGAGCTATTTTGTGTTTCAGCTATTAATGGAGAACTGAGCCAGTGTGTATGTCAACATCCCAGGAATGTCCAGCAGAACAGAGTTTTACAGATGTTTCAGTCACTGGAGAGGAAGCTGTGTATATACGAACGCAGGCCCGGAGCCGGAGTTCCACCCTTCCGAAGGCTGTTTGGAGAACAGCCCTGACTCTGGGTGTCATGTTCGAAAGAATGTTCTTCTGTCAAGTGAATCCTGCAAGTGCAGTGACATGACTTGGCAGCTGCCTGAAAGGAAAGATGCAACAGTGCGTCGAGCCGACAGTGCCAAACCTGCCACGTCCCCTTATCTGTGACACGGACATATGATCTGCTTTGTTCCTGATGAGAAGTTGGAGCCGGCGGGGGTGGGGGGGTCCTAAATTTGCTGTGTCCAAAAGGCAGCCGCTTCTGAGCAGCTGCGTTCGGGTAATAATATTTCCACTGCCATGTTGGCGTGGCACCAAGGAGAGAGAGGATTTTCTGTAGCCAGGAACCACCTGGAGTCTGCTCAGCAAGGTAGTCGCTCGGAGCAGGCATCCGAATTTCCCAGCCCAAGGTAGGACCTTGAGGCATGTACCAGATTCATTCAGGATGTTCCAGTGCGCTTGTGCACTAAGCTGAAATACCGACGGCAGCATCGAAGCTCTTTCAGGAGCAACCTTGAGATCTGTCATTGGGGACAAGACAGCACAAATGTACCGGCCAACTTGAGCTCGTGCGACATAAGAAGCCAAACAGGAAGAAATGTTACGTGCCAAACGCAGCGGAAAGCTTCCTCCCGCCGTGCCTGCCGAGTGTGAGGGGAGGAAGGAGGAGCGAGGGACTAGGGACTGGAGCGGCTCAAGGAAGACGAGGGTTCAGTTCCTAGCTCTGCAACCGATTCCCTTGGGACCGGGCGCAAGTCGCTCTGAGTGCAGCCAGATGAGTCTGATCCCTGCGTGCTCCCCCCCCCGCCAGTGTCGGGGCCAGTGCAGGGAGCTGGGCACATGAGTGCGGGAGAGCAAGGCACCTCCCACGGGAGCAGCCATCCCGGTCTGCCCGCCTTCCTCCCCCAACCTAGCTGAGAAGCAGCCCCTGGCTGGGCGTGATGGGCGGGACAGCCCATCGCTCGCGCGTGGCCCTGTGCTCTTGCTTCAAGGGTGGCAGCGGGGCAAGCGTCTGGCCACATGAGTTGGTTCGTTCTTTATTTACGGCAAACAGTCAATTACCAGCCACACAGGTTGCCCCGCCTTGTGCTGCTCCATGACGCAGCCTCGGGATTTTCCCAAGGACGCGTCGCGGAGCAACTGGCTGGGTGCCCCCACAGGGCAGGGCAAACGTCTGCCAGGCCCTGGGCACGCAAACCACTGCATCGCACGGCTCCTTTGCCCGGGGGGGGGTAAGGCTGTCCAAAGAGCGGTAGCCTCCCCAGCCCGTCCCGTGTGGCCGCACCCCTGATCCAGCCTCCGTTCCCCCTCCATGGAATGGGGGGAAAGTTAGTCCCTAGAATTCCTCCAAACCTTGTTGAGATGAATGCAGAAAGCCAAATTCTTTTCTGATCCACGACATTTGACGGGGAGATCCCTTCATGGTGATTGCTGCCAGCCACGCCTCCATCGTCCTTACAGAAGCCACAGAGAAACCGTGACGTTTCCAGGCTCGGCTCACGGAGCATCTGACTGGTGAAACATCTCAGGGCTCATTCATGTCTTACAAAGGCTTCTCATACAGGCCACGCGCTGATTATTTTATTTATTTATACAAACTTTGTATTCCTCCCTTCCCCCCCCTTTTGGCTCCGATTGAGTTACAACATTAAAATCATATTATTATTATTATTATTATTATTTATTAACAAACATTTATATAGCGCCAGCAGTGTACTTGGCACTTTACAAAGTAATAAAATAGACACGGTCCCTGCCCCTAGGGCTTACAATCTGAGAGACAG